>OZ002733.1:38244925-38426100 GCA_963924305.1 Polygonum maritimum
CATATCAAACTGTCTGACACAAATGTTGGGTATTTTCATAAAATCACCAGTGGCCGTCGTAATAGAAAGGTAATAAGGGAAATAAGAACCGATGAGGGTACACAAATATTTGGAGAAAACAAGATAAGAAATGAAATCAGACATGACTTTAAAAATCGCTTTTCTAAAGAACAAATCAACAACGAAATGCTTAATGAATACTTACAGTTAATAACAAACGAAATATCTACTCTTGATAACAATGAGCTAACCAAAACAGTATCCAATGAAGAAATTAAAAACGCGGTGATGGAAATTGGATCTGATAAATCTCCTGGACTTGATGGCATAACAGCTGAATTTTATAAAAAGTATTGGGATATAGTAGGCCCTTTTATAATTAAGGCAGTAAAAGGTTTCTTCCATTTAGGAAGAATGTTGAAACAGGTTAACCATACCTTCATATCGCTACTACCAAAGCGAGATAATCCAGTCTCGACTAACCATTATAGACCAATTAGTCTCTGCTTAACAGTTTATAAAATAATTGCGAAAATTATCACGGAAAGACTCAAGAAAGTCATGAACAAGATTATCCACCCCTTTCAAGGAGCCTTCGTTGCACAAAGAGCAATACAAGATAATGTTCTTATAGCTCATGAAATTTTCCACTCCTTTAAAACCAAAAAAGATAAGGATGGAAGTATGGCAATAAAACTTGATATGGAAAAAGCATATGACAGACTTGACTGGGATTTCCTATTTGCAGTGATGCAAAGATTTGGATTTGATGAAAAATTCATTGGTTGGATAAAAGAATGTGTCAAAACAGTATCATTTTCAGTTTTAGTAAATAATAACCCAACAGACCCATTCTTTCCCGAATGTGGACTACGCCAAGGAGATCCGCTATCACCTTACCTTTTTATAATTGGAGCAGAAATTTTAGCCAGGAAACTACAACAGACCTGTATAACTACAAACAAGACAGTAGGTTTTGCGTTGGCAAGAAATGGAACTAGGATTCCATTCCTTTCATTTGCAGATGACATAATAATTTTTGTGAGAGCAACCCAAAATTCTTGCATAACAATCAAGAAAATAATTGATGAATATTGTGCAATTTCAGGGTAAAAAATAAATTTTCATAAATCTGCTTTCCATACCTCTAAACAGGTATCAAGCCAACAAAAGCAAACCATTCAACAAACCCTCAACATCACAATAATGACTGACATAGAAAAATACTTAGGTTGCCCGATTATCAATGGAAAAGTAAACAAACACACATTTGAGGAAACGATAGGAAAGACGAAAACTAAACTAACCAAGTGGAAAGCAAACTCCTTGTCACAAGGAGGACGAACGGTTCTCATCAGATCAAACCTCTCAGCAAAACCCAACTATCTAATGCAAAATTTCATGCTCCCAACATCCGTCCACGATGAGTTAGATCAAATTAATAGATACTTCTTCTGGAATAAGGACCAACACCACAAACCACTTATTGGATGGGATAAAATTTGCAAACCAACATCCCAAGGAGGGCTAGATATCCACAAAGCCGAACATATGAATAAAGTACTCCAAATGAAACTATTATGGAAAATATTATTCGAACCAGAAAATATTTGGGTCCATATCATAAAAGAAAAATACTTGAAGGGGGATAATCTATTTGATTACAAGGTGAAGTCCAACTCATCTTGGCAATGGCGTAAATTAATGAAACTTCGCAACAATTTTGAAGAAGGCCTAATTTGGCTGGTGGGTAACGGTCAGACTTAATTCATTTTTGGACTAACCGTTGGCTATCCGATGGACCTCTAGAGAAGCATGCCACTAACCCAATAATAATTGACAAAGAACAGAAAGTTCATGACTTTATAACAGATAACAAAACATGGAAAGCGGATGAATTAAGAAGAATTCTACCAATCAACATAGTAGAAACGATTAAAGCAATTCCGATCCCGGATAATGAAATCAATGATAGACTATATTGGGCCCCTAGTAGAAATGAATGGTTCTCAACATCCTCTGCGATAGCTCACATAACAAAAACCGGGCCATTCCAAAGAAATGATTATAGATGGATATGGAAACTAGATACTATTCCAAAGGTTAAAAACTTTTTATGGAAAATGATTAACAATGGATTGCCAACAAAGCAACGACTACATGACAAACAAATCTTGATTCCTGGTGGATATTTGTTCTGCAACTGTACTTATGAAGACTCAAGGCGTTTATTCATCGATTGCAATCATATCCAAGAAGTTGTAAAACAAATTAATATAAAAACAATGCAAAAGCTAAGACAAATAAGCACAAACTCACAAAGCCCGAAAGCAATTGTTGAAGAAATGCGACAAAGAATGACGATTGAGGAATTTACCGAACTTGCCACCATTTGGTGGGCAGTTTGGCATCAACAAAACAAAATTTCATTCCAACAAGATCCTTCTAACTTAATAAAAAATATAGCTCAGTATATAAAAACACAAATTCACAACTGGACACAAGCAAAACAACGGAACGAGGATGAAAATCATCAGAAACCGAAAACTACGCCCCCCCCCCATCAACAACAAAAACGAAAGAAAACTTGGCGAAAACCACATAATGGTTTTGTAAGATTAACGTTGATGGTTCTAGCTTAGCAGACGGTAGGGCAACTACGTGTTCCATTATTAGAGGAGATCGAGCAGAGGTCATCGATATAGCAACAACCAAATATCCCAACGCCTCGGCGTTAAAAATTGAAGCCTTAGCATTACGAGATGGAATTAGGAGAGCAATACATCTTAAAATAAAGAAAATCAATATTGAAGGGGATAACTTAACGGTAGTTAAAGCTGTCCAGAATAAAGGATCATGTCCCTGGGAAATAGAAATGTTGAGATCCGATATAATGGTCTCTCTACTTAACTTTGATTCTGTCAAAATTTCTCATGTGGGTAGATGCTATAACACTGTGGCCGACCTGATTGCAAAAATGGGTCATAGTCTCTCGAGCACTACCATCTCAACACTTCCAAAACTTCGTATTCTCATCCGAAAGGATGCTCTAGGGCGTCCCCCGTAGAGAGGCCCCTAATCATTACCTTGTCAAAAAAAAAAGACAAAGCATTCATAGATAATTTTATTAGAGCATGCAAGGCAGTAAGGCACAATGGCAAAAGGTGATTTCAAATATCATATTAATTAATAATTATATCTAAATACATAAATCTCTATCTTATCGTTATACACATTTAATTAATATATAGATCTATCATAAACCTTTTATTTAAAAAAATATTTTTTTTGTCATAATTTATAAATCATAATCTCAATATTTTACCCATTTAATCAAATATCATATTAAATTTAAATTATTTTTCATAATTTTATTATTGTATTTTTTAAAGTTATAAATGGTAGCAAATTCTACCACTATATTTAAGACAAATATTCATTCTATTAAAATAATATACTCAATACATTTTTACTATCATATCATATTAAATATCAATAAAAAAGTAGATGCTATACTTACCATATACATCACTAATATTGGATATTGATCACGCTATAGAAAAAAAAGATATATTTCTTAATTAAGATAATAATTCGTTAACCTTTTCATTACATATATATATATAGTATTTAATTATTTTTTCAGAAAACAATTAGATATATACGAGATATTTGGTTTTCTATTTAACTTATTATATATTATCTATATCTTTAATATTATATTAATCCGAGTTTTTATTTAAATATCTTATTTCATTCTTTCTCAATTGTTGATATATATGTTTATGTATGTATAAAATATATATATATATAATTTATTTATATATAATGATATACAAGAATTATGTCATTTTATAATCCAAAAAATAACACCCCCGAACAAGGTACGGGTCATCTGCTAGTATATTATAAAGGCCGACCGTTTTCGAGCCACCACTTTGATTCTGGCCCCATTGCATATTTGATAAAAATAGCTTTTATTTATGTTATTTTGATTGATCTACTTATATTTCTTATGATCTATTTATGTAAAAGATATGATAAAAATTTTAAATTTTGGTAAGATATTTTATCTTTTTAATATATCACTTATCTTTTCTAAAGTTGTATTTTGATCCACCATATTTTTGATTAAAAAAGCGTTTTTATTTTTGGTATTTCAATTAATTTGATAAAATTATATTATCTATTCATGTAAAAGATATATTAAAATTTTCGAATTTTGGTAAGATATTCTATCCTTTTTAATGTATCACTTAATTGAAAAGCATCATTCTAATATATATCTTGAATTTTGGAAATATAATTACTATGAAATAATTATAGTTTATTTACTTAATTAAATGTAGAATTTTTAAGATAAAATTTTAAATTATTTTGTAATAGAAAGATTAATTTTGTTACATTATTATTTGATTTACTTAGCATTTCTAAGCATAAGTTAATTATTGTCTACATTTACATGATCTACTATATTTTTTTACCCATTATATTTGCTTGTTTTTTTCTATCTTGATAACAAATTTGATTTTTTAGCCAAATAATAATTTTGATTTATACCTTGATAACGTACATTTTTTTCATAATTTTTAATTATTTACAAAATAATACCCACAATTTTTCTCAAATTATACAAACGCCCCTTATTTTCCTAATACAAACATACAAGTGGTCGTTTTTGAACCACCACATTAATTTTGACCCAACCTCATGTATAAAAAAAACTAATTTTTATTATTCGCATTGTATAGGGTTTTGCTTCTTATCTACTTATAACAAAGAGCTTTTTTCAATTATTAATTCTTAAAGCATCACAAGGAAAAATCTTTTACAAACTAATTAAGAAAAGTCTATGAATATTGGATTCAACTTATTTCTTTAATACATGTAAAATTGTGGTTTCCGACATTTTCTATTAAATTTTATAAATTTATCAATTTATCAGTTGATGAATTTTTTTAATTATATTTACATTTAAAATAGTGGTTATTATTGTATGATAAAAATTGTACATAAAATATGAATTTAATTTCTTATAATCAAGTTTCATAAAAATATATAAATGAGTGGAAAAATTATATCTTATACATATTTTTTGGGTTATATGAACTTCAAAAACAATATCACTCTTTCTAAAAGATAAAAAACATGTCCATATAATAAAAACTTATATAATATTTTTCATATAAACATTTACTTATAAATTAGATAACTTTATTTTAATATTTTTAAATGAAATAGTCGTGCATGGAACGACAGGTTAAGCTCGTGTAACTAAAACAACAGAGAGCAAATTTACAAGCATTCTAAAACACTTTCAAATCTGATTCATTGATTTTGAACAAACCCCTCACCTGGCACTCAATGCTAACTACTAATGTCTGTATACTGAACACACCTAAACAAACTTCCATCATAAACACTGTTCTTACCATACATATGCACAAAAAGCTAGTGATCAAGCCTTGTCCAAAACATAAAAGGACACTAACTTATGCGTCTGGACTATCCAAACACACAATGCTACGAACCAAGCGAATGGGAGAAGAGTACAGTGGAGGATCAGGAACCTCGTATCCGCAATCATCATCAAAATCAGGCTCAAACTCGACGATCTTGGGATTCAAGTGCTGATACTTCTTCACAGCCTGACAAACGCCAACCCTCATGCCCGACACGTAGTACGTGGAGTTACAGTGGGCCACATTGTAATATCCGGTTCCGTTCCGATTTCCGTTTCTCAACTTGCAAATTTATTTCGAGTCTTAATGATAAAGTAAATTATGCTTTAAGAATACGAATAATAATTACATATATATAAATACTAATAGATCTTTAACTTAAATCAATTTATAATGACAGTCCTATACTTATCTCTTCGGATAAAGATTAGATTTTTGCTATTTTCTTTTCCTTTTTACCTAATCTTAAATTAAAAATAGATGGTTAAGGATAGGATTTTGTTTTAACCGAAGTAAGTTAGATAAGATTTTGTGTTAACCCTAATTTAAACACCCTTTTTAAGCAAAGCCAAATCCGAGTCCACCCAATTTTGGTTTTCAACTGGCCGAGCGTTCTTTGAGCACCAGCGAGTTTCATCATTTTTTTCCCGTCTTCGAGAGTTGCTGCCGGAGTTTACCATCACCGGTAAGCTTTTCCCTTTTCTTTTTGATTTCACTCAACTCTCCCTATTGATTTGGCCCCACTTACTTTGCCACATAGCCAACCCCACCCATTCTAATTTACCCTCTACAACCCGAGCCCTTCATTCTTTCTATTTTACCTTCCCTGCCTTCTCTCCCCACAAACTACAGACCTGGAAAAAAACATAAACCCCTCACCGACCTCCATCCTCAAACTCCCGCTCGCTCAACCGGACAACACGCCTCCCTCTTGGCCACCCTCGACCAAGCCCCGATCTCCCCGGCTTCACCCTATCCCGACCCGCCTTCCTACCCCGACAACCCGACGCACCGACCCAAAACGCCGACGACACCTCGACCACTCCCGATTCGAACCCGGCCTTTGGCTAAGCCCACCGGACCCCTCGCTCGAACCCACCCGGAAGGAACCGAAAAAAAAAGAAAAGGGAAAAGCTTACCGGTGATGGTAAACTCCGGCAGCAACTCTCGAAGACGGGAAAAAAACGATGAAGCTCGCTGGTGCTCAAAGAACGCTCGGCCAGTTGAAAACCAAAATTGGGTGGACTCGGATTTGGCTTTGCTTAAAAAGGGTGTTTAAATTAGGGTTAACACAAAATCTTATCTAACTTACTTCGGTTAAAACAAAATCCTATCCTTAACCATCTATTTTTAATTTAAGATTAAGTAAAAAGGAAAAGAAAATAGCAAAAATCTAATCTTTATCCGAAGAGATAAGTATAGGACTGTCATTATAAATTGATTTAAGTTAAAGATCTATTAGTATTTATATATATGTAATTATTATTCGTATTCTTAAAGCATAATTTACTTTATCATAAGACTCGAAATAAATTTGCAAGTCGAGAAACGGAAATCGGAACGGAACCGGATATTACATACTACCCCCCTTAAGAAAAGTTTCGTCCCGAAACTTACCCAAAGAACGAACGAGAATTAGCGGAAATTCGAAAACAGAATCAACCCGACACCTGAGATCTCACAATGCTTGGGCGACAGTAGTACTAGGATGGGTGCCCTCCTCGCAAGTCCTCGTGTTACACCCCTCTTTTTGTCTTTCTTTGGAATCGGACGGTGCCATTTTGTTCTAATGTCTCATTATTCTCGTGTTAGGTCGTAGGAACTGAGGCATGTTTCAATTTTTATTTTACAAAAATAAGTACGTTTTTTTAACAACGTTTTTCGTGTTCGTACGGAAAAAGAGCGATTTTTGAGGAAATAGGCGTGTTTCTCGTTTCGGATCGGGAGGTGTTTTTTATATTGTTCGAAATGTAATAGGACAGATCCTACTCGCTTGTGGTTTCGTGATGCGTGGTCCCTCTCTTTTGAGCTCGACTCGTGGCTTAATGGTGATATTGGGCTTCTAGGCTCAGAGGACATAAGTACGTACGAAATGTTGGCATGAATAGACGGGTGCGATCATACCAGCACTAATGTACCGGATCCCATCAGAACTCCGAAGTTAAGCGTTCTTGCATGAGAGTATTGCTAGGGTGGGTGACTTCTTGGGAAGTCCTCGTGTTGTACCCCTCTTTTTGTCTTTTTTTACAATCGGACGGGGCCATTTTGTTGTAATGTCGCGTTATTCTCGTGTTAGGTCGTAGGAATGGGGGCATGTTTCAATTTTAATTTTACAAAAATAAGTACGTTTTTTAACAATGTTTTTCGTGTTTGTATGGAAAAATGAGCGATTTTCGAGGAAGTAGGCGTTTTTCTCGTTTCGGTTAAGGAGGTGTCTTTTATATTGTTTGAAATATAATAAGACGGATCCTACTCGCTCGTGGTTTGGATATGCGGCGGTCCTTCTTTTTTTAGCTCGACTCGTGGCTTAATGGTGAATCGAGGTTCTAGGCTCGGAGGATACAAGTACGAAATGTTGGTATAAATGGACGGGTGCGATGATACCAGCACTAGTGCACCGGATCCCATTAGAAATCCGAAGTTAAGCGTCGTTGGGCGAGAGTAGTACTAGGATGGGTGACCTCCTGGGAAGTCATGTTGCACCCCTCTTTTTGTCTTTTTTTGCAATCGGACGGGGCCCTTTTATTGTAATTTCGCGATATTCTCATGTTAGGTCGTAGGAACGGGAGAATGTTTCAATTTTTATTTTTCAAAATAAGTACGTTTTTTTTAACGACGTTTTTCATATTCGTACGTAAAAAGGAGCGATTTTCGACGAAAAAGACGTTTTTCTCGTTTCGGCTCGGGAGGTGTCTTTTATATTGTTCGAAATGTAATAGGACGGATCCTACTTGCTCATGGTTTCGTGATGCAGCGGTCCCTCTCTTTTTAGCTTTCATGCTTTATCACTTGTTCTCCTTTTCGATGATGCCAAAAGGGGCAAGTATAGTTTTGCAGAGATGCGTTCGTTTTTAAGTTATCATAGAAAGAATTTGTTAAGGGGGAATTTTGGCCAAGTCCAAAGGACGCTAATTAAAATTGAGTTAGGACGCACTTGAAAAATGATTTGCATGCCAACCCTTGTCAAATGATGCCAGATTAAAACTCTACATGCTAAAAGCTTTACTTTTGTGCGCATTGATTAAAGAGTTTGTCATCATCAAAAAGGGGGAAATTGTTGGGACGATATTAAGGACGCGAGCCATTAATATCTAAGCAATAATGATCGTCCCCAGTTTTGATAATGACAAACTCAATGGTATCTGATAAGTTGTCCAAGTGTTGATCTCAGGTAAGTCCAGAGGACGCACATGAGTGAAAAGGACAACAAGTGAACGAGAATCCCTAAGCTGTAGGGACGCACTCCATCAGAACTTCCAAAGCTGAACAGAAGAATGGAGTCCTTATGAGATAGGACGGCATCTTCATCGAGTAGGGACGCGCGCCAAAATACGGACGAATTTCAAAGTCAAAACAAGGCCGCCCCAACATGATTATATCATAATCGGCCGTAGTCCTCAAAAGGAAGCTTCCTATGTCTGGGCACGTGATAACACTTCCAAAGATGTCGCTTTCCAAAAGATGGTCCCAGACCACGCGGAGGCTTCCGAAGCGTCAACGGAGTTGACTTCCTCAAGATGCAAATCGCACCGTTGAAGGAAGACGACGGATTCTGCAAAAGCTTCAGAGGACGCTAAAGGACAAGACCCACTACCGCTATAAATACCCTCCAAGGGTTATGCATAGCGGTGTGGACTTTGAAGGTTTTCTCTCGACCTCACTCGCGAAGCACTCAAGTTCAAGAATGAAGATCAAGAAGATCAAGTGAGCTTGAAGCGAGAGAAAGAAAGTCCAACCACATCAAATCCAAACCAAACCACAAAAGTGCTAGAAAGTTAGTTTGTCTCTCACAACGTATAGTAAGAGACGTGAGTGTTTAGCTGCCGTATACCTAAGAGAGTTAGGTTACTTGTTAGGCTCAAAGGAGATTTACTAGTGAGGCTAAGGACGCACACTTAGCTCAGAGAATTGTAACTGCTCGCCTAAGTTGTAAGGACTCTCTCTGAATAAGATAAGGACGGCTATTCGAAAATCCTCCAACGGAGGTAGAGGTTTACCCATAAGACTAGTTGGTCTTAGTGGGGTTCCTCTATAAATCATTGTGTCCATTATCTTATTCGGTTTCCTGTTTAAGTCAATTTATTCCGTTGCCTTTAAGGACGCCCTTAACCCAGTTAAGGACGCCCTCTCTAACTGACTTACGATCCAACACGTCCTGATAAGAAGTATTATTTTGGTGATTACTATAGGACTTGTTGGTATTGTGGTCATGGTGGTCATTATAAATATGATTGTTTTAAGATAAAGGAAGATTGTTGAAGGGTTTATTAAACAAATAAATTTGTAGTCAAGACCCCGCTGAGTATAGCGAAGTCACGATCGTCCACGGGAGTGAGAATAGTGCTAAGATCAGTCGAAAAGCTACGAAAACCAAAGGAAACGCAAACAAACAAAGTCAGGATCGACATGAGGAGGGTCGATCTCGAGAACAAATACGAACAAAACACACGAAACACAAGAAAGAGCTCGAACACGACGGAGGGAGTCGGGATCAAGGCAAAGACACGAGTTTAAGCAATATAAAAGGCAAATTCCAGGGCTAGGGCTACCACAACAACAACCATACATGCTTTCAACAAGAATTCACAACTATCATGCAATCTAAATCATAGAAAAGTTAACTTTCGCAAACAATTCAAGTTTATTCAATCAACTTTCGCAAATCAAACAACTTTCGCAAGTTTATCTATCCTTTAACCTTGGAATATCAACTTTCGCAAATAATCCTATTAGATGTATCAAGCAACTAACTTTTCACTTTCGTTAATGGTCAATTATGAGATATGCCTCAATTTTCGCAAAGGATGAAGCACAAGATAGATAAATATGATCATCAAGCATTCAAGTCATGAATTCAAGTTTTAGACATGCATGATTGTGTTGGGTTTTCACCCAACCCTAGAACTCAAGAAGACTACTCACACATAGCAAGAAGAGACAAGGAAGGAGAAGAAGACATGATCAAAACCAAACTAAAATTCAAATTAAACAAAGAACAAATCTTACAAAAGTCTCCAACTTGCTCTCCAAGTCACCTCCCTAGCTCTCCTAATTATGAATGATCAATGATTTAAAAACTTAAAGGTTCAACCTCCTTTTATAGAGAAAAAGGAGTCCTAATCTAAGTGGAAAACATAAAGAAACACCCTTCCTAAAATACAAAGATATAATATCTCGCAAGATTTCGGAACAAAGGGAAGTTGGCGCCCAGGATCGACTCAAATCACGACCCACTCAGGATCGGTCCTGAGAGCCATCTCTCAATCTCTTCTTAACTTCTTCACTCGACTCATGCACGACCCGCTCTAGCTCGATCTTTGGGTTGATTTCTTCACTTCTCTTGTTGATTTTGCTCTTCTTGGCTCTTCTCCATAGCTCATTCACTTCAAATCTTCCTGCTAGCTTGTCCTTCCTTCTTGGTATTGCTCCAAACTCTTCTTTAAGCTTCAAAATACCTACAAAATGACACAAAATTGCGTAGTTTCCGAATCTCAAGGAAATACGAAAACTTATGCAAAAAGACTCAAAAACACAAGACTCAAGAAAAAAAAACAAGTCAAACTAACCTATCTAGACACTTAAAATCCTACCTAAAAAGAGGACATCAAAGACCTTGAAAATGGTAAAAAGGCTAGGATTGAGAATGAAAATATGAGTCCGTTCCAAAAAGAAATGCAAGACGTCCTAGACGTACAAGGACTTCATTCAGAAAGCATGTTACTTCCAACGATGTCAGTCTAAATGATTATATGCCAGAAAAGGAGTTCTTTTATTGTAACAAGCCAAGTGAGGAACACCTTGTCTAGGTCGCAAAAAACTAACTCTCTTTAACAGGTGGAAGTGAGAGGAAGCCCGTGGGTCATTGATAGTGGCACCTGAAACCATATGATAGGAAGCCAGATCCATCTCACTTCTATCCAATCTAGTGCCAGGGGAGAACTGTCTCGTTTGGCAACAAGGGCAAAGGAAGAATCAAAGGGACGGACACTGCAAATCTGAATCAGTCCGTCAAAGCTTCAAACGTGAGTCTAGTTGAAGGACTTGGCTTCAATTTCCTTAGCGTCTCTCAAATTTGTGATCAAGGTGAGAACTTGGTTACATTTGACTCTAAGGAGTGCCTCATCATCAACAAGAAAACAAATCAAGTCATTCTCAAGGGAGTCCATCAAAACAATGTTTACATCTTCAACCAAAAGTTCAAGCCTGTTTCTTAGTTGTGTCTATCTGTCTCAACTGAGGACGCTGACATCTGGCATCGACGACTTGGTCATGCTGGACTAAGCACAATCCTAAAGCTACACCAACAAGATCTTGTAAGAGGACTTCACCGAATCGATCCTAAGAAAGTTGAACGATATGAAGCTTGCATCAAAGGGAAGCAAACAAGAACATCCTTCAAATCCAAGAATGAAGTAAGTACGAAGAAGCCCTTGGAACTTCTTCATATGGATCTTTGCGGACCCATGAGGAGGATGAGCTACGATGGAAAGAGGTACATGTACGTTCTCGTAGATGATTTTTCTCGATTCACTTGGGTTCTTTTCTTGGTGTCAAAGGCAGATTTCTTCAAGGCATTCAAAGCCTTCATCAAACAAGTGGAAGATGCTATAGGGATGCACTTAAAAGCCATACGATCAGACCATGGGATGGAGTTCAAAAACTCAAAGTTCTTGGACTTCTGTGATCAAAATGGCGTCTCCAACAACTTCTCAGCCCCAAGAACTCCTCAACAAAATGGTGTTGTGGAAAGGAAAAATATGACGCTAGAGGATATGGCAAGGACTATGTTGTTGGCAAGCGGCGTCCCCAAACATTTTTGGGCCAAAGCCGTTGCTACTGCCGCCTACATTATTAACCGCGCCATGATCCATCCCCTGCTTAAGAAGACATCCTACGAGTTGTTGAACTGGAAGAAACCACGCATTGACCATCTTCGAATTTTTGGGTGCAAGTGTTCCGCCCACAATAACGACAAGGAGAAGCTTGGAAAGTTTGATGCTAGAAGCGATAAAGGAATATTTCTTGGGTATTCCCTCACAAGCAAAGCCTATAGAGTTTTCAACAAGAGGACTCTAAAGCTTGAGGAGAGTGTTCATGTTGTGTTGAAGGAAAATGCTAGCCACAAGGAGAAACCAAGTAAGAAGGAACGCTCTTCATCATGTCAAAAGGACGACTCTAAGGACGAAGAAGAAGGTTGGTCCCCAGGAAAGTACTATGTTCCTAGGGACGGCAATGCCAATCCAGAAGAAGTCTCAGTGGACGTTCCTAGTACTGACCAAGAAGCTCCTTCCAGGACTGAGTCCCCAGCACAATAAGAAGTGGTTGAATCAAGTCAGCAAGGTGAGCTAAGACATGGTGTGGACGCTTTCTCTGAGGGGGAACACATTGAGGACGAAGCTCAAGATGAAGATGTGGATTATGATGATAGTATTGATCCCCGGTTCATCAAACTCTTTCAAAAGGAGTCCCGATTTTCAACTTATCATCCAAAGGAACAAAATAATGTCTGATATTTCAAAAGGAGTTCAAACCAGGTCAACTGCAAGCAAGTCCCAGAGTGCAAACATTGCTTTTTGTGCCTTCAACGCTTTTGTGTCTATGGTGGAACCCAAGAACATCAAAGAAGCACCCCAGGACGCCGACTGGATCCAAGCTATGCAAGAAGAACTTAATCAGTTTGAGAGAAACAAAGTTTGGACCCTCATCCTAAAGACAAAAACATCATAGGGACGCGCTGGGTGTTCAGGAACAAGCTTGATGAGAGTGGACGCGTGTCAAGGAATAAGGCAAGACTTGTGGCTCAAGGTTTCAAGCAAGAGAAAGGCACTGACTATGATGAGACCTTTGCTCCTGTTGCTAGCTAGAATCGAGGCCATCCGTCTCCTTATTTCCTTTCCCTCTCACAAAGGATTCAAGTTGTTTCAAATGGACGTCAAGACTGCTTTCCTTAACGGAAAACTGAATGAGGAAGTGTACGTTGCTTAGTCTCCAGGCTATGAGGACGCCAATCATCCAGATTATGTATTCTACCTCGATAAGGCTCTCTATGGACTCAAGCAAGCTTCTCGTGCATGGTACGACAGGTTTGCGTCATTTCTCTTGTCACATGGGTACACTAGAGATTCAATTGATAAAACTTTGTTTATAAAGAAAGTCCACAAGGATATTTTAATTTCCCAAGTCTATGTCGATGACATAGTCTTTGGAAGTACTAACATGAAACTTGTAGAGCACTTCAAGTCTTTGATGAGTAGCAAGTTTGAGATGTCGCTCATAGGAAAACTCAACTTCTTCTTGGGGCTTCAAATCAACCAACTTAAGGATGGTACCCGCGTTCACCAATAGAAGTACATCTGAGAGTTGCTCAAGAAGTACGGTATGAATACGTCCAAGCCTATTGCTACTCCTTACTCTCCCAACTCACGTCTTTACGTGCATGAGCAAGGGAAGCCTGTTGATCAAAAGATTTATCGAGGGATGATTAGATCGTTTCTCTACTTGACCGCAAGCCGTCCGGACATCATGCATATGTTTGCCGTCTGCTTGTGTGCTCGGTTTCAAGCGAATCCTAAGGAGTCCCACATGCAAGAAGTCAAGAGGATCTTTAGATATGTTAAAGGACGCGACGATCTTTGACTTTGGTATCCAAAGAATTCGTCCCTCAAGCTCGTTGGGTACACGGACGCTGACAATGCTGGTCACATCATTGATAGGAAAAGAACTTCAGGAATGGCTCAATCTCTTGGTTCATGCCTTGTCTCTTGGGGATCAAAGAAAAAGAACTCTGTGGCGCTCTCAACTGCGGAAGCTGAGTACGTTGCTGCTGCTCCGTGCTATTCACGAGTCCTTTGGATCAAGTATCAACTCGAGGACTATGGTATAACTCTTGAAACCGTTCCTATTCTTTGTGATAATACTAGTGCTATTGATATTGCTAAGAATCTTGTTCATCATTCCCGCACAAAGCACATTCATATAAGACATCATTTCTTGCGTGATAATGTGGAACTAGGACTTATTAGCATGGGGCATGTAAGGACTGAGGACCAAGTAGTTGATATTTTCACTGAGGCACTTGACAGACGTCCCTTTGAGCATCTCAGGTTGCTCTTAGGGATGATAACTTTTAAGTAGCAAGTCTCGTTCTACTATTCCCTCCGTGCTTGTCTATGTTTAGTAGATTTCAAGTATTTAAGGACGATCATGCATTGAATTCATTTTTGCAAGGACGCTAGTCTAAAACTTTCTTTGTGCATAACTTTGGAACACCATTCAATTTTCTCTATTATCTTGAAAAAGAGTATCATTGATCACCCAACCCGGATCATAAGCCGAAATGATGGGAACTCTAAGCTTACCCTAGCCGAGAACTTTGCAAAAGCGTCCTATGAGCTTCATGTTTTTCTTTACGGGATGTACTTGCTTAGTTCTCAACTTGGTTCAAAAGGTGATCACAGGGACGTTTGCTAAAGGCTCTAATTTTGCGAAGAGGTAATTGTGGTTAAGTCAGAAAGGTCGCCAGTTGCACGGGTTGTCAGTTTGATAGTATGCGACGATCTTGTTGAGTTTTGATCAGGCAGTTATGGAAGGTGAAGCGTCGTGGGTTTGAATTTTGAACTTTAAAGTTTGCATGTTGAAGACAATTGTAACCGCCCAATGCATAAGGGGGAAGTTTCTCCACGTGTCGCGCTGGAAGGTACTGTACTATTTACCAGCGTACCCCTGGCTCCCCTATGTAAACCAACTCCTCCCACTCTCACAAGTTTACCGCTTCCAAAACTTCCTTGCTCTCAAATCGCTCTACCTTCTCTCTAAACTTTCCGATCACTTTCCCTCTCTACAAACTTCCTTGAAAATGCCTCAACAACGAAAGGAAGTTGTTAGATCTTCTGCCGACGGCAAGCGAAGAAAGCTGGTGAAGTCAGGGACTATCACCAAACCCAAGCAAATCAGATTGGATGAAGCACTGGTGGACTTCATTGATAATTAAAAAGCCCAAGACCTTGTACAAAATGATCCGTGAACGAATGAACTCTCCCTCAACTGATCCGAGTACGTACAAGAACTACCAGACGTTCAACAACAAGTTCGTCCTTCCTATGCTTCATGACAATGGCTACGAGGACCAACTGTTTGTAGGAGGTGATATTCTCTTCATTCATTATACGGTGAGGAACATCTTCCTACGTTGCTTGACATGGTCCCTGCTCTCCACAATGTCATCCTTCCTGACATACCCATGTACCCCCAAATTTCCATTGCCTATCGCATGCTACATCAACCGTCCAAACCCACCCCTCCTCCCCCACAAACAGTCCTTCCCGCAAAACGTCTTGCCCCCTCTAAATCTCCACTATCAAAGTCCTCCCTCCCAACTTCCTCAAATCCCACCTGATGTCTCTCAAATTGGTGGTTTTATAGGTTATTTCCCTTGTAAATACGTGTCTTTTGTCCCTTTTCTTGTGGGTTTTGTCCCTTTTTAGCTTAGATTCCGATTTTCTATGAGATTCGGAGACTATGCGATTTTTGTGTATTTTGTAGGTGTTTTTGGCATGATTCGAGGATATTTCTTGATAGACCCGAGGAAGGAGCAAGACCAAAGGCAAGGAGCGGAAGAGCGGAGAAACTCATGAAGAGAAGCAAGAGAAGAACCAAGAAGAAGAGGTGGCCAGAAGATAGCACCGAGTTCCAGGCGACATCGGGACCGAGATCGAGTTTCAACCTCGGACTGACATTCCCAGGACCTCGGGCCCGACAAGCCCACTTGTCGGTCCGAGTCGGTTGAATGAGGATTGGGCTCCAAGGCATACAATTGTGAACTACCACTTTTTCCCCTCTTCTATTTTAGGCATTCTTATCTTCTAATTAGAGGAGAGGAAGAGAATTATCCACACACACAACACTAATCACCTCTCAAAGGCTCTAGGGAGACTTAAGGAGCAAGGGGAAAGGAGAGGAGAGGGAAAAGAAGACAAATCGGTGGAGGAGAAGGAGAGATTTAGGGATAGCTAGTGAGTTTAGCTTTGCTTTGCTTTTCTATTGCGGATTTGAATTAGTATTTGTGGATTTCCTTTGTTTGGTTAATGAGATTTGGATTTGATTTGAGATTGATGATTGAGATTGCTTTGCTTTGTGATTTTTTGCTTTTTACTCTAGCAATATGGAGTGGATTCCATTGATCTTGGTCTATGGGGGAAACCTCTAGCTAGGTTGGGTTTGAACCCCCAATTCCATAGCCTTGAGTGATTGATCTAGGAACCCATTCTACATAGAGCTGCAATTCCTTGTGGAAGCAAGGGATCAAGGGCTTGTGGTTGGCAAGAGTGAACGAAAGTGAGCAATTGCGCATCACGAGACCTTGCATCGAAAGGGAGATCAAATTCCCTATGGGTCGATGTGTAGAAGTGGCGGGAACGAGGCGAACAACCTCGATCCTACGAGGATCAACACTTATATCTTGAATTGGGGTGGAATAGCCCACATCTACTAGAGGAGGAACCCAAAAACCCGAGATCTATCTCTCCAAATTTAAGTTCGACATACCCAGCAACATCGGGCCCGACTTTGTCTGTGTCGGTCCCGACTCTCTTTCTTCGTCGATCCACCTCGGGCCCGACGTGACCATAGTGTCGGTCCCGAGCGTTTCTTTTGTTTTCCTTCGTTTTATCTTCTCTTTTCCGGTTTTCAAGTCTTTAGGTACATCAAACGGACAGAATTCCCGAGCGTTCGACACCCACCACGTGCTACAATGGGGTCGGGTTAAATTGTATTCTCGAGACCCTCCCGATTGAGAGCGATCAGAATTTTGGCGCCGTTGCCGGGGAGTTCTATTTGTTTTGAGTACCAAGTTTGTTGAGTCTTTTGTGCTTTGGTAGTGATTTGGGTGAGGGAATAGCCCAAACCCCTTGTTTGTTTTTGATTGGTTTTGCTTTGTGTCTTTGCTTTGTAGGTGTATGCAAGCTCGTTCCGCCCGAGAAACACTTGAGTTTGAGTTTGTGAGTGATCCGGAAAGTATTCTCAAAGAAGCTCGAAGGAAGAAAAGGATGGAGAACCAAGTAGTCCATGATGATGAGATGGTTCGAATTAGGGTTGAGATGGCTAGATTGCAACTTGAGGCGGGTAACCGAGAGGCGGAAGCAAGAAGGGAACGTGAGCATTGAATGAGGATAGAGGCTCAACTCAACGCTCTACCCCGGAATGCACGCCAATACATGCATCCGGAGTTGAGGGTGCCCGAGCCGGCTATTGTGTTACCGGAGGTTGCCAAGAATTTTGAGATCAAGACGCAATTCATTTCTCTCATCAAGCGGGATCAATTTGAGGGATGCCCGCAAGAATGTCCAATTGAGCACGTCAAGTGTTTCATTGACATGTGAGAGACGATCTCTACGAATGAGGAGACGTTAGAGTATGTGCTTCTTAAGGCATTCAAGTGGTCACTTAGGGGTAAGGCCGCACATTGGCTCGAAAGCCAAGCCCCTAGGTCGATCACCACATGGCGAGCTCTTAATGATGCGTTCTTGATGAAGTTCTTCCCACCTTCAAAGACAACCGAGCTCCGGAGAAAAACTGCAAGCTTCCAATAAGGATCGAATGAACCTCTCTTCGAGGCATGGGACCGATTCAAAGGGATGTTGCGCCAATGTCCAACTCATGGGCAACAATCGTACGTGCTTCAAGATATCTTTTTCCAAGGTATCAACCCGGCCACAAAGGACAAGCTAAATCTCCACACCGATTGTGGATTTATAGACTTGACTCCGGAGAAAGCTTGGGAATTACTTGACAAGTTTTCCGATTACGAGGCCATGTATGGGGTGAGCCAAGCTAGCAAAGAAGTGAGAGTTCAAGGTGAAGGCACAAGGAAGCTCTATGATCTGAAGGGTGAAGAGATTGACAAAGATGTGAGGCTCCAATTCCTAGAGAGTGAAGTGACCAAGTTGAGAAGGCAAGTCCACCATTATAAGCAAACCGCTAGAGCTTGTGAGGAGTGTGGATCCTTTGCCCATCCTACACAAGTGTGTCTGAATGAGAGCCAAGTTCGCTTGGCCGAGCAAATTGAGGAGGCACACTATGTTCGAGGGAATTATGGAGGAAGAGGCAATTTCAACAATGGAGGTAATGGCCGGTGCAATCAAGGTCAAGCCAATGCTACAACAACAACTACAACCAAAACGAGCCAGGGCACAACCACCACTATATAGACCATTGGGGTTTAATGAGCAACAACAACCAAAATGGGTGCAAGAGTTGAAGGATGGACTCAAGGAGATAAAAACTCAATTCAATGAGTTTGGTGCATGGAGGAGGCAAGTCGACAATCAATTTGCCCAAATTGTAACTCAAATCCCGAGAGAGAATGGGAGACTTCCGGGCCGACCCGAGGAGAATCCCCGTTCCCCACATAATCAAAATGAAGTTCGGGCTATTGGATTGAGGAGTGGTCGAAATTTACCCGAGCCACATGTGTCCAAGTCGAGAGAAGAGAGTCGGACCGACTTGCCCAGTAAGTCGGGTCCGATGTGCCAAGACATCGAGCCAGGAACCAAAGCCACTCCCCTGCCCAGGACCGAGGTTGAGAGGGAGTCGGGCCCGACTTGCCCAAATGTCGGCCCGACCACTCAAACAATGCTCTGCCCCTAGATCGAGGTGCATGACATCGGGCCCGACGTGGTGCCCAAGTCGGTCCAGCCAGAGGAGGGTGCGAACGAGTCAAGCCAGGCTAAGGAGGGTGATCCGAGCAAGATTCAAGGTGCTACAACTCTTCCCTACCCATCGAAGAAGCCGAAAGATGTGGTTGAGGGCAAGTTCAAAAGGTTCCTCAAGCTTTTGCAAGGATTGAACATCACAATCCCATTCACCGATGCTTTGAACGAGATTTCATCCTATGCTAAGTTTTTGAGGGAGATCTTGAGCAAGAAGAGGTCCATAGTTGAGATGCAAGATGAGGTGAAGATTTTGGAGCTACCTCAAAAGTTGGGAGACCCGGGAAGGTTTGCTATCACCGTTTGTGTGGGGTCTCAAAGCTTTCAAGCTCTATGTGACCTTGGGGCTAGTGTGTCGGTTATGCCCACTAGCATTTGGAGAAGGGCTAACCTCAGAGAAATTGAGCCGGTCGATATGTCCCTCACCATGGCCGACGGCTCCATCACCAAAGCTAAGGGAATATTGGACGATGTACCGGTTCAAGTTGGAAAGTACTTTGTTCCCGATGACTTTGTGATTCTAGACATGAAGGAGGACCCCTAGGTTCCTATCATTCTAGGAAGACCGTTCTTAAAAACCGCGGGGGCCAAGTTTGATGTCAAAAGTGGGAAGGTATCCTTTGAGATCGGAGAGGAAAAAGTTGAGTTTCACTTCAACAAGGCTTTGAATGAGCCGGACGCTTTGGCTATCTTAAAGCTAGAAGAGAATGCCAAGAGAAAGAGAGAAGAAGTGGAAGTTGCAAGAGAAGCGGTACCTTTAAGGAGCAATGTGAGGTTCAATGAGCAAGTTCAAGCTAGAGAGTTGTTGGAACAAGTTAAGCAACATGATGAGTCAAGGATCAATGCTAGCCCAAGGAGCAAAGAAGAAGATCCTTATTCATATCCTTTTGATGTTGGAGATGACCATAATTCATTCAAAACATGTGATTCCTACGTTTGCTTAAGTGATCTAAAAGATGACTTAGGAGATAGCTACATTTGCCTAAGTGACTTGAAAGATGATTTGGTGGAATCTCCTAGGAATTCTTTGAGTGTTTTTGATGTAGGAAAGTTGGAGCAAGATGGAGCAATAAAAGAGGAGAAATCTAATGCTATGAAGGAGTAGTGCAAGAGGACCGGAGAACTAGGGCTGGGATACTTTGGTTCCTGACTATTTTTTGGCCTACCCGCAGGGTAAATTTTTTTTTTAGTTCGGTTCGGTTCCTACGAATTTTCATTAGGAACCGTTTGGTTCGGTTCCTACTTAATTCGGTTTGGTTCTTCGGTTAATTCAGTTCCTACGAATTTTTTCTAGTCAAGTTATAGATAAGATTTGACCTGAAAGAAATTTTCATTACTTGGTTTTAAAATAGTTGCCTTGTACTCTTCAGGTGAAGCTCGGAACTTTGCTTCTACCACGAATTTGCCATAATGAATGCACTTCGAAAGAGCCTACAACAGCACAAAAATCAGTCTTTGTAAGCAATGGTGGATCAAAAGTACTCAACATAGCAGTTTGAAGACTAAAACTATTTCTATTCAATCACTAACATGGTTGCAAGTTGTTCAAATGAAAGAATTAGTTACCCACTAGCTTAACATGAATACCTGGAGGCACATTGTGTCACAACAAGCAGCAGAACCAGTGTTAGTGTTACCATCATTGCCTTATTTAACTACGAGCACTACAAATTCAATAGTTCAACATACCCCTCAATATTTCTCAACTCGAACAAACCGAGGCTTTTCGATCCTGCCACACCGATTTCTACAATCAACAAACTTGAAAGTATCAAACAAATCAAACATCCACATCTACAGGCACTAAAAATGAACAGAGGCTTTTCGATCCTGCCACACCGATTTCTACAATCAACATCCACACCAATCCAACGCTGAATCCAAATTCATTCAGACAAACACAATGAAATCCCTAACAAATCCGATAGTCAAAATCCAAAAAACCGCCCCAAACAAACGGATCGAACAAACAAAACTATAGATTCGAGGAAGAAGGGAATCAATTCGAAGAAGAAGAAGAGGGTGTGAACGACATACCTTCGAGGCTGGCCGCGACAACCGAAGACGACAGGTGCACTGGCGGCGAGCGGCGGAGAACTCGCGAGGACGTGGACGACAGTGGAAGCTCTTTCACCTCGCGAGGACGTGAACGACAGTGGAGGAGGAAGGCGACCGGTGATTGCCTACCGGCGGGAGATCGGGAACGATAGGGGAGGAGGTAGGTGACCTGCGTGATTCTTCGATATGGGAAGGATGACGGCTGAGAAGTTCGTGAGGGCTGGGAACGCTGAACGCGTATATTGGGTTATTTACAAATAACAAAGGCTTTCTTCGGTTTTTTTTCAATATGCGGTTTTTTTTTGTTTTTTTTAAACCGGGAACCGAACCGAAAATTTATTAAAGAACCGAACCGATTTGTTTACAAATTAAATTTTCCAGGAACCGGACCGAACCGACCCGAACTGCTCTGTTCGGTTCGGTTCTTCGGTTCTTCGGGTCCTAAGTCCCAACCCTACGGAGAACCATGCCTATGTTAACCATAAATGGTGGTTCTATGGGTACGAGGGCAATGGTAATGGGCATGATGATGGCGATCAATTCACCGTATTTCACCCGCCATGAGATAAAGGTTAGGATGTCAAGCTATTGACTCTAAACGAGCGCTTCTCGGGAGGCAACCCGAGCTAGTAGATTTCTTTTCGTAGTTTTAGTTTAATTTTTCCTAGCTTAGCTTAGCTTTTCTCTAATCATCCCCTATCAAGTATTTTGTGGATTTGTGGTGTTATTAGCTCTTCAAGATTGTGTAGGAGTTATGGTGAAAAATAAATGGATTCATGGAGAAACGTTTTGCAACGAGATGGAGTAATTTTGGTGACCGAATCAACCCACATCGAGCCCAGGTAAGTCGGGCCCGACTTGGGTATGTCAGTCCATGACATCGGTCCACGTCGGTCGGGTGTAGTGGAGTACCAATTTTACCCTTTGACCTAAGAATTGTCTCTTTCCCATTAAATCCCCCTTCCCTTACCTACCTACCACCTTCATAATAACCACCACACCCAAAATACACATCCCCCCTCAAAACCTCTCAAAATCGGCCCCCTCCTCTCACACTCGATCCATCCTACTTCCCCTTTCTTCATCTCGATCAAACCACAACAAATCCCCTCAACCCAAAACCAAAGAGAAATTTCAAGATCAACACTGTTCTTCATCCCCCATCTTGACCTAGGTTGAGATAATTTGAGTTCTAAGTTGATTTCTTGCTTAAAGGTTGAAACCTCTTCAATTTCGGTGTGTGCAACTCGATCTCTACCTATTTCTGTGAGAATTTTGTGCTTCCATTGCATAGATTGAGTATTATCATATTTGATTGAGATTGAAAGCTTGAGCATCAATGGTGGATTTGCATAAATAGTGAATTTGCTCTTCAATGTTGTTTATGCATGCTTTAATCCCTTTAGAACTTCGATTAGGAATGATTGATGGTTGAAATTGGACTTTAGGTGCATAATAGAATGATTTGAATTGATTTGTTGAAAAAGACGAAGCATGAACTATGTCGAGTTACCCAGGTACCTCGGGCCCGACTTGTGGAAGTCGGTCCGACTTAGTGGACCGGGGTTGGAAGTACATCGGGCCCGACGTCATATGCAAGTCGATCTGGTTGTTTTTTCTTTCTTCTTGTGATGTCATGAGGATGCATGTGTTTGATGGTTGGTTATAGCTTGATCATGATATGATATATTCATTAGCTTAGACATTGCTTAGGAATTCCTTGATAATTCATGTTGGATTTTGTGAGATGTGTGTTTAGAACCTAAGTATGGGGTAGTCTTTGTGTGTTGAGCTTGTGAGTTGTATATATGTATGTTGTTGTTAAGATTGTATGGATCTTATCTTGTAGCTTTTCGCTTGATTTGAGTGTGTGTAGGTACAATGGAGACCCGTGCATCCTCATCTCATTCGGAAAGGCCTTCCAGAAAATCAAAGAAGTCTAGGAGAGAACCCAAGTCGGATGATGTTCGGCTTGACAATGATGATGTGGCCGAGAGTTATGCAAGGTACAAGGAGCTAGCGCACCACACTAGGTGGCTTGATTGGGAGTCCGTAAAGAAAATGGGAATGGAGTAAGCTCTCACAAGGTGTTATGCCCACATCGGTCTCAATGGAATGTTGAAGTGGGACAATCTGCATTATCCCGCCTTAACATCGGAGTTTATTGCCACTTTTGAGTGCACTTATGATGATGTGGAAGACGAGAAAGGTATCATCACTTTCCAATTGGGCAATGAGAACCACGAGCTCACTCTTAGGGATTTGGCAACCTACTTTGGGTTTCCTTTTCCAAGAGAGGGGGCCGGCGTGGAAAATGAGAAAGTGAACCAAGTGTGGACACAAGTGGCCGGGAAGAGTGAAATGAGGAAAGGAGATACCACAACCGAGATTGCTAGCCCTCTTTTCCGAGTAATGGTGCGAGTCTTAGGGTGTGCTAATTATGCACACCATGAGTTGAGCAAACCCATGAAGGAGGAGGTGATGTTGCTCCACGAGATGCTCTTCCACACCGACAAGCCTTTGAACCTCACTTGGGAGTGGGTCAAGATGGTGCAAGACTTCCAAAGCACCTCTTGGATCTACTTTGGCAGAATGATTGCTCGTCTTGCCATGTGCCTAAAGATCGACCTCACCAAGTACACTCCGGCTCCCAATGGCGTGGAGTACATGAACATCAAGTACTTCAAGAAGGCCAACTTAATCAAGGAGAAGCTTTGCATGACTTCTTTGGCGCCTCATTCAAACTACCAAAGTGTTGCTATCTGGTTGGCCCCTAACCTCTACGATCTATCAAGGTATCAAAATTGGTACCACGTGTGGACCGGAAAGCCTCATTCATTTGGTGAACCGGTTGAAGCTAGGGAGATTCGTCAAACACCTCAACACATTCGCTTCACGAATCCCTCGTCCTCACCGGATTCCGACCAAAACAACTTTGAGTTTGCCCGAAGAAGAGATGAAATGGACATTGATACACCTCTGGAAGAAGACGAAGGCTTCCAAAACTTGTTGGCTAACCTCCGAGCCACGCAACAAGCTCCCACATTGGCGGACCGAGATGCACCCTACGTCGGGCCCGACTTCCAACCAAGTCGGTCCGATGCCTATCTTGGCGACCCGGTCCCTAGGTACTATGAACAAGGTGAAGGGTGCGGAGCGAGGCACGAGCAACCTCAATTTGGCGGTTATGAATGGGAACGCTCAATGGTACGGCCCCGGCATGGTCTTTCCCGAGAGGCAACAACCGGTGGACATGTCGTTCTTGGCTAATCAAATGTCCCACCTTCAAATCCAACAAGAGAGTGTGCTCCAAGAGGTCCATCAAGTCAATCTCCAACAACAACTCATGTACCAACAACAACAACAACAACTCCAACAACAAAGTGCCTTCCAAGCTCAACAAGAAGAGATGAACCGGAACCTCGGCTACACTAGGCGCGAGGTGGATGAACTTCATGACGGTGAGAGATCAAAGGTGGCAATGCAAGTCCAAGATAGCTTCAAGCCTTCAACAACTGGATGAGCGGGAATTGTTGGTGATTTTAGTGTCATCAGAACTGTTTCCCTAGTGGTACCAGTGACTAGGGAACAGTGGCCATTTAGTGTTGTCAGGATTCATACGACTTTATGAGATGTCACTTTACTTGTTACAAGTTTGGGGGTGTGGAGTACACTCTTGTACAAGTATACTTGAGATCTAAAGGGAGATATTAAGGAGTTACGTTGTTACCCATAGGGTAACAGTGGAACGATGTCTCTACGACAAGAGACCAACTTGATGTTCAGACTTTAGTCTCTAAGATGATTGATAAGTACTGTTACCAGGTGGGTAACAACGACTTTATTGTCTTGGAAGAGACAAAGATGTATCTGACAGATTGTTTTATTTGATGGAACAGTGAACTGTTCCCTCTGGATCAGTTTGTATAACGGTCATGTAAAACCGACATGAACCGCTTTGTAACTTCCTTATTATGTTAATAATTAATGGTGACGTGGATATTATTGTCTATCCCACGTGTGGCTGTTGGTAACCACCAATAACCACAAGTAACTGCCAGTAACGGTTAGTAACTGCCACCAACGGTTGGTAACTGCCATTAATCATTCCCATAACTGCTTCCTACGTCCTATATAAGGAGAATGGAAGATAGAGTCGTGGTTGGTTACTTGATTTCACTTAAGATCAAATCAATACGAAGTCATAAATCTATTCTTACATTTTCTATAGTTTAGTTCTCATCACGAGCCTTGAGAGAACTAGAAGATTTGTCTTATCTCACTTCGGATTTTGCGGATTCCCTAGGCTTATAAGGGGCAAAATTTTGATTTCGGAAAGTGAACACACGATTCAAATCTATCCGAAGACAGGTTTCATTGATCGTTCCCCTTGACTAGGAGGAAGAGGTAACAGTCCACGCTGACTGTTTCCTGTGAGTGTTAATTGTTCCCTACAGGGAGTAACACCAAAACTAACAATCGAAATCAGAATTTTCGGATCAATGACGTCTGTGCGTGAGATGAGTTCAAAGCTCCAAAAGTTGGACAAGTTTGAGGGGATGGACTTCCGCCGTTGGCAGAAGAAGATGAATTTCCTCTTGACCACCCTCAAGGTGGTGTATGTCCTGTCCACGCCGATGCCCGAGTTGAATGATGATGATGCAATCCTTGAAGACGTTAGGAAGAGAAACAAATGGGAGAACGACGACTACATATGTAGAGGTCACATCTTAAATGGTATGTCCGATTCTCTCTTTGACGTGTACCAAAATGTTGAATCCGCGAAAGAACTTTGGGACTCTCTTGAGTCCAAGTACATGGCTGAGGATGCTTCAAGTGTGAAGTTCCTTGTGAGTAATTTTAATAATTACAAGATGGTTGATACCAGACCCGTGATGGAACAATACAATGAGATACTTCGTATCTTGGGGCAATATACTCAACACAAGTTGAATATGGATGAATCCATTTCGGTTTCATGTATTATTGACAAGTTGCCTCCATCATGGAAAGATTTCAAACATATGTTGAAACACAAGAAGGAAAACCTTTCCCTTGTTGAACTTGGTAGTCACTTGCGTATCGAGGAAAGCCTTCGTGAGCAAGAGAAAGGGAAAGAGAAGGATACTCCAGGATCTTCTTCCATTAACATGGTAGAAGGTGGTTCTCATAAGGGGAACAACAAGAACAAAGGCCAAAAGAGACCACGTAACAACACATACACTGGTCCCAACAAGAAGCGTTCCCCAAAGGGTAACGGTTGTTGGTACTGTGGTAAGCCGGGGCACTTCAAACGAGATTGCAAGGCTGCTAAGGGGAATAATCAAGTTTCAAACCGGTCTGCTCAAGGTTCTAAGGAACAAGGGCACAAATCTCATCAAGGTCAGAAGGGAACGACAATTGTTCCCTGTATGGTTACATTTCCTAGTATGGATTTTGTTTCTATGATTTCTGAGGCCTTTTTTGTGCAGGACGATGAGATAGCATGGTGGGTTGACTCGGGCGCTACCACTCACGTGTGTAGAGACAGATCGATGTTCAAGTCTTTCATTCCCGTGGATGATGGACGTGTACTTCATATGGGTAACGAGTCAACTGTTCCCGTTCAAGGCAAAGGGCAAATAGAGTTGGAGTTCTCATCTGGGCAGACTTTAACTCTTAAGGATGTGTTGTATGTACCCAGAATAAGGAAAAACTTAGTATCTGGTAGTATTCTCAATAAATTAGGTTTTCGTTTGGTGTTTAAAGCCGACAAGTTTATATTGTCGAAAGGCGGTGTATTTGTTGGCCATGGCTATTTATGTAATGGAATGTTTAAACTAAGCATTAATAAAGTTATTAATTCAGTTTACATGACTTGTACAAATGAATTTGCTCATTTGGGATCAACTGCCGTTACCATGTGTTCGGGATCAACTACTGTTCCCTCAAGAACAGTCTCTTCTTTGTGGCATGATCGGATAGGACATGTACATTATAAACGCATGCTTGATATGTCTAGAACTGGTTTAGTTCCACCATTTGACATGAGTATAGAAAAGTGTAGAACATGCATGCTAAACAAGATCACAAAACAACCGTTTCCTAGTGTTCAGAGGAACAGTGCCATGCTTGAACTGATACATAGTGATTTATGTGATTTTCATGCTACTCCTTCTATTGGAAATAAGAAGTATGTAGTGACATATATCGATGATTATTCTCGTTCTTGCTATGTATTTTTATTGCATACTAAGGATGAGGCCCTAGAGAAGTTCAAACTTTATAAAACCGAAGTGGAACTTGAAGTGGGAACAGTGATCAAAAGGTTGCGCACTGATAGGGGGGGTGAATACTTCGACCCTGAATACTTCCAGTCTGTAGGTATTATCCATGAAACTACGGCTCCTTACACACCACAACAAAATGGTGTATCGGAGAGAAAGAATAGAGTTCTCAAGGAAATGGTCATTTCCATGCTTTCCTACTCCGGATTGAACGAGGGGTTTTGGGGAGAGGCTATGTTAACGGCCTGTTACCTGTTGAATAGGGTTCCTAATAAAAGGAACAAGACGACCCCTTATGAACTTTGGTTCAAAAGGAAACCAAGTTTGAATTATCTTCGGGTTTGGGGATGTCGGGCTGTTGTTAGGCTGACTGATCCCAAGAGAAGAACGTTGGGTGAAAGAGGTGTAGAGTGCATCTTTATTGGATATGCTGAGCATTCCAAGGCATATAGGTTCTATGTAATTGAACCTAACAAATCTATTTCGGTTCACACCGTTATTGAGTCAAGAGATGCGATATTTGATGAAAATCGATTCTCACTGATACCCATATCAAAAGATAGGGTACCCAACTCAATTGAAGATAGTGTAGTGGTTCCTGAACCCCAGGGTAACAGTGTTCCTGAGTTACCAGATGGGAACAATGAACCTGAAATCAGGAGAAGTAGAAGAGTAAGGAAGGGAACATCCTTTGGTCCCGACTTCCATGTTTACTTGGTTGAAGGATCAAGGGACGAGGTTGGTTCTAATTATTTGTATTGCTACAACATTGAGGATGAACCAAGGACCTTTGACGAGGCTATGAAGTCTCAAGACGTTTCATTTTGGAAGGAAGCCATAAATGATGAGATGGATTCCATCATGGGGAACAATACATGGATATTGGCTGATCTTCCTCCTGGTTATAAACCTTTGGGAAGTAAGTGAATCTTCAAGAGGAAGATGAAGGTGGATGGTACCATAGACAAGTTTAAGGCCAGATTGGTTGTCCAAGGCTTTAGACAAAAGTATGGGACCGACTACTTTGATACCTATGCACCTGTGGCACGTATCACCACTATTAGATTGTTGATTGCTTTAGCAACTATACACAATCTAGTGATCCAACAAATAGACGTTAAGACAGCGTTCCTTAATGGGGATCTAGAAGAGGAAGTTTATATGAAACAACCCGAGGGTTTTGTTATGCCAGGCCAAGAGCATAAAGTGTGCAAGTTGATCAAATCCTTGTATGGGCTGAAACAAGCACCAAAGCAATGGCATCGTAAGTTCGATGAGGTTGTGTTGTCTAATGGATTCAGATTGAATCAAGCGGACAAGTGTGTATATAGCAAATTTGATGATTCAAGGAACGGAGTCATTATTTGCCTATATGTGGATGACATGTTGATCTTTGGAACAGATCAGGAACAAGTGGATCTTGTGAAGGAATTCTTGTCATCACAATTCTACATGAAGGACATGGGGGAAGCTGATGTTATCTTAGGGATTAAGCTAAAAAGGGGGGAAAATGGAGTTTTATCTTTATCACAATCTCATTATATTGAGAAAGTGTTGGAAAAGTTTAACAGTAACAGTTATACTCCTATGAGTACTCCATATGATCCATCTATGAAACTGTTTCCTAACCAGGGAACAACGATGTTATAGCTTGAGTATTCCAGGATAATTGGATGCTTGATGTATGCTATGACTAGTACAAGACCGGATATTGCTTTTGCAGTAGGGAAACTAAGCCGTTACACTAGTAATCCTAGTGCATACCATTGGCAGGCTGTTCGTAGGGTACTTAGGTACTTGAAGGGAACACTGGAGTATGGTCTTACTTATATATGATGGATCACCTTCGGTGATAGAAGGATATTCTGATGCAAGTTGGATAACTAATGAAGATGACCATTCATCAACAAGTGGGTGGGTGTTTCTTCTTGGGGGAGGTGCAATCTCCTGGGCCTCAAAGAAACAAACTTGCATTTCAAGTTCTACCATGGAATCGGAATTCATTGCATTGGCTGCTGCTGGAAAAGAGGCAGAATGGTTAAGGAACTTGATATATGATGTTCCCTTGTGGGAAAAACCGATTTCACCCATATCAATCCATTGTGATAGCGCTGCAACTTTGGCTAAAGCATATAGTCATGTATACAATGGGAAATCACGTCACTTGGGCGTGAGGCACAGTGCGGTAAGAGAGCTCATTACGCATGGGGTGGTATCAGTGGATTTTGTGAGGTCACAACAGAATTTGGCTGATCACTTGACGAAGGGGTTAGCAAGGGACTTGGTCTCCAAGTCTGCTAAGGGGATGGGATTAAGACCCGTTTAAAGACTCTCTAGCGGTGGGATACCCAATTCCTTCCTGAGTAACATTAGGGACGAATTCAATGTGGAAAGCCCTCTCCTAGAGATTTGAAAGCACACGGTAACAGTCCCCTGGGTACGTGCTTTGTTCCTACAGGTCTAGAGGTTGAAGATTCATTCTTCTTAATAGTTCCTTTGAAAAAGTGCAATGTAGGTGTACGACTAAAGGATCTACCTATGTGGGCGTGGAGTTTCTGGTCGCTCCATAAAGCTTGGGTTGGCTTCACATACGCTCATGAATGGATATGGACTCAAGGACCATTAATGGAGTCAAGTTAGACTATAGAAGTGTATAGTAACTTATGTGTGTGTTATCTTCATGCATCTAAAGAGGTTGATTGGTTCAATCCTTAGGACACCATGATTCCGAAATGTATGAAATGTGTAATTACACTAAGACATAAATTCAATCCTCACGACATTTGTGTTTATGCATGAGTTTGAGATGAAGGCTTGCTTATTTTATGAATCAAGGATTACACTAAAATGGGGGAGGATTGTTGGTAATTTTAGTGTCATCAGAACTGTTTCCCTAGTGGTACCAGTGACTAGGGAACAGTGGCCATTTAGTGTCGTCAGGATTCATACGACTTTATGAGATGTCACTTTACTTGTTACAAGTTTGAGGGTGTGGAGTACACGCTTGTACAAGTATACTTGAGATCTAAAGGGAGATATTAAGGAGTTACGTTGTTACCCATAGGGTAATAGTGGAACGATGTCTCTACGACAAGAGACCAACTTGATGTTCAGACTTTAGTCTCTAAGATGATTGATAAGTACTGTTACCAGGTGGGTAACAACGACTTTATTGTCTTGGAACAGACAAAGATGTATCTGACAGATTGTTCTATTCGATGGAACAGTGAACTGTTCCCTCTGGATCAGTTTGTATAACGGTCATGTAAAACCGACATGAACCGCTTTGTAACTTCCTTATTATGTTAATAATTAATGGTGACGTGGATATTATTGTCTATCCCACGTGTGGCTGTTGGTAACCACCAATAACCACAAGTAACTGCCAGTAACGGTTAGTAACTGCCACCAACGGTTGGTAACTGCCATTAATCATTCCCATAACTGCTTCCTACGTCCTATATAAGGAGAATGGAAGATAGAGTCGTGGTTGGTTACTTGATTTCACTTAAGATCAAATCAATACGAAGTCATAAATCTATTCTTACATTTTCTATAGTTTAGTTCTCATCACGAGCCTTGAGAGAACTAGAAGATTTGTCTTATCTCACTTCGGATTTTGCGGATTCCCTAGGCTTATAAGGGGCAAAATTCTGATTTCGGAAAGTGAACACACAATTCAAATCTATCCGAAGACAGGTTTCATTGATCGTTCCCCTTGACTAGGAGGAAGAGGTAACAGTCCACGCTGACTGTTTCCTGTGAGTGTTAATTGTTCCCTACAGGGAGTAACACCAGAACTAACAGGAATTACCCTTCCCGAGAGGATCAATGGACACGCCCGGAGCCTCACCTTCAACCACCAACCCAAGATTTCTACCAAGAGCAAGTGTATGAGAGGGAAAGGCAAGCAAGGCTCCAAAGAGGAAACCGGCGGGAGCATACCTTCGATTAATCTAGACATGCCATTAAAGAATAAGAAATTGTGAGCTTTTCGAACTCTTCTCTATTACTTTGAGTTTTGGTTTCCTTGTTTGATGGGGACATCAAAATTTTAAGTATGGGGTAGGGGTTAGTGCTCATAGTTTCATGAGTTAGTTTCACGTGTTTGTTTTAAAGATGTTTGTTTTTAGTTTGTGTTTGGAATGTTTGCTTTTGGATAGTGGTTTGATGATGAAATACAAGAATGATTGAGTTTGATTGGGTTTTGAATGGATGAGTTTTTGTTTTTATTTTTATTTTTGTTTGAGAAATTTTTTATTTTTTTTTACAAAAATCCATAAAAATTTGAAAATTTTCGTATGAAAATAGCAAAAAGATTTTGTTTTTAGACTAGGAATCCCCATCTTAGATGTCCAAATGAAAGCTAATGATGATGTGAGCATGTAAATTCCTTTGCATATTTTTGGATAGTTTAGCCTCTAAATGGATGTTGCTTTTGATGTGATCATGATGTCTTGCTTGTTTTTATTGCATATGTGAGTTCTAGGATGAGTTCTTATGCAACTAAGTATGAGTGACCCTTGTGAGATTGATTTTTGGCCATTTTAGGGATGCTTGTTCATATTTGCATATCCCTCATGTTTCTTGTGTGATTAGCTCATGCATGCTTAGTAAAACTTGCTATTGAGGTGTTTATCTATTTTCTAAGACCGTCATGAGATTTGTCCTAGCATTGTCACATTGAATTTGAACTTTATTTCTTTTAGTCACATAAATGTTCCATATCCTACCTTGAAGTGAATCCTTTGTTTGTAGTCCCGTTTTAGCCTAGCCTTTGCTTGAAACTCCTCAAAAATATTATTCCTAACCTTATATGATTTGACCCTTATGGGATTGGACTTTAGAAGAGAGGTTTAGAGTGTGTTTGAAGAGTTGAGATTCTCTTGGGTTTAAGGGCAAATAATGGTGTTATGATTCTTGTGGGTAGTGCATCATTGTTGTGCATAAGTGAAAAGAGAAAGAAAAGAAATAAAATGTTGGGAATGAGAAGTGGATTGAAAGAAAAGAGCTTAAGTGAAGAAAAGTGGTCCGACCGAGTTACAAGCTATATTGGGCCCGAGGTATGTTGAAAGTCGATGCAGTGAGAAAAAGTGTGAAAAATCCAACAAAAAGCCTAAGTGCAAAGATGAAGTGGAATGTTAAGTGAAATTGAGGCTTAAGAAGATAATGTTAAGTCTTTTGGATGAGGATGAAGTTAATTGTGGAATTTTGGTGAAGTTAATGAGAGATTAGGTTGTTCAATCCCCATTGTAAGCACCACAAGAACAAAATGATTCCCACCTTGAGAAATACCAAAAGCCCCATTACAACCCGGCCGAATGGAACCTCTTTGAGGATCTCCATTGAGCCAAGTTCTAATTCTTTGTGTACATTGTAATAGGCATCTCTAGGTGGATGAATTGGTGATATTAGCTTCAATAGTAAAGTCCTTACTTGCATGATGTTTGAGCTTGAGTGTCCATTGCTGATAACGGTGATTTAGTCGTTTTAAATCACAATTTTGCAAAGAAACCACACTAACTTAAACCTAAGTATAAAGCAAGTAAGGGTCGATTCCACAGGGAGACAAGTTATCTTTAGTAGAGAATTATGTGTCAAACAGAAGTAACAAGGGGGGTTTTTGGGTTTAATTCACACACTAACATGCAAATCATTCGAATTCAAGAGTTTATAAATCAGTATTTGGAAACACTTAGGCCAACAAATATCCACATTCGCTTGACAAGTTGATCATTGATTTCATTCAATATCTATGCAATGGAAATTCCAATTCATTTTCAAAAGTAATTAACAGCACAACCAGATACTATTAACCCTAACTAGATAAATAATCATGAAACTATCAAGATTCAATCTAACTAGCAGCATTCAACAACAGGAATATAATTGGATACAAACTAAGATAAGACAACCAGCTTTTACCCTAGAATGCAAATCAATTCTCTTATGCATATAACTAACACAACCAGATATTAGCACGATGCAGTTGTTACTTATGAATTAGAGATGCTCAACCAGAAACACTCTAAATCTAGCAATAACCTAATAACAACAAATCCTAGATGATCAGGCTAGAAATCATCGAAACAAGTCAATAGCAATTCAAGCAAGAGAAGAGATTAAATACATGCAATCGATAAGGAATTAGAAATCTCACAACTGAATCAGAACGAACACTTCAATTGTCTGTCTAAGCAAAGAGGCTTAGTTCTCCATAGGTCTCCAAAACACAAAATAATTCCAAACTCCAAAACTAGGTCTAAACAAAGGGTTCAAAAGCCCTTATATATGAGAAAACATCTACCCAAAAATACATATAAACCGGACCTAAAATAATATCCAAAAGGTCACTAAACAAAACGCAGCGTTTAAAGGACGAATTCGCCTCGGAACTGGCAGCGGGCGCCGCCTATGGGGCAGCGGTCGCCGCCAGCCATAAATCGTCAATCTCTTCGTTTCTTCATTCCAGCTCTAAGTGATCTTCAGGGTACCTCGGCTCTTCCTTCTTTAACGCTCCAAACTCCAACTTTAGCACCTAAAACATAACTAAAAGTATGCTAAAACCCCATCTAAATATACAACATAAATGTGTATTGATTCGGCCTATTTTGTATAGGTTAACTCTTGTATTTTAGGAATATATTGAGTGTGTTTAGGTTAGAGTTTGTGCAAATTGTAATATCTAGGCCGAAGACACAAGAATGCAAGAATCAAGAGTTTGAAGGCGTTTTGAGCTGTCTGCGCGACACCACTTGCTTGCGAAGGCCATATCTTGAGCTGCAGAGGTCGGATTGATCTAATTCCGGTGCCATTGGAAAGCTAACTTCAAGGGATTCAATTCATGTTTTTACACCGAAGTCAGATTCCAAGCGGAAGATGGTCACAACAGCCTCCGAAGTGACGCCAGAGGTTCTGCCGTGATTCCGCGACCGCGGAGCTCCCGACGCGACCGCGGTGCTTCCCCAGACGAGTTGTTCTTTTCTGTTGAGAAAGAGCGGGCGCGGTGATGGCGGCGCGACCGCGGTGATGCCGGATCCGAAGCGGGCCGAAATCTTTCTATCTTTTGCCTCTTTCCTTATCTATCTCGTGAAGCTTGTTCCTTGGGCTATATAAGGAGGAGCCAACCTTAGGTTTTTAGTATCTTCTACATTCTACCTTATACCAATTCTTCTCTTTTTAGGTTTTTAGTTTAGTTTTGGAGAGCTAGTCTCCTTGGGTTTGTTCAAGGGAGAAGCTCTGATGTATGAACTTGTGAGGTTTTGGTAATTGATTTCTATCCTTTGGTTAATATTGATACTCTTGTGCTTCATCCCATGATTTATGTTTGATTTTATGAGTCTGGCCAACTTGTTTGATTGATTTAGATCTATCGTTTGATTTAGGATTGGTTGTTGTCTATGCATCTTTTCTAATTCTCGAAACAACTCTATTCTAGGACCGTGGACTAGTTTAGGGAAGAGTATTCAATGGTTTAATTGTGCATGAGACTCGTAGCTTGATTGTATGATTTGATTTCCTAATATCCTTGTTCTCTATACTAATTCTAGGTTAAGCGTCCTTGCCTAGGGTTATAGAATTGCTTGGACCGTGGACTTGCGATTGTTAATGATCAGGATAGGAATTAACCTTAGGTGTGAATGAATTCAATGAATGAATCTATGATCGAGTGATTATTTCATGAGTGGATCTTTTGAATGAACCTACCTCTTATCTATTTATCTATTTGTTTGTTATTTGTTTCCTAGGTTAGTTTAGATATCTCTTTGATTTTCCCCCATATGTTTAGTTGATAGATTTATTAATACTATAAGCCTTAGTTCTCTTGGGTTCGACCCCTTACTTTATACTATACTTAGTTTGTTTGTTTGGGTTATTTTATCTTTGATCTTGGCACGACGACTTTAGCCGAGTCATGTATATCAATTGCTATACCTATACACATGATGAGTGATACACATTTTCATATCCCTAAAGTGAGGCTTAGTTGCATTAACTTTATTCCTATGAACACTTGATCTTGCTTGAATATCTATCACTTGTGCTTAAATGTGTTTTCATACGACACTTTACTTGAAGATTAGGTTTCGGTCTTGCTAACATTGTTATTGCTTGAGGACAAGCAAGTTTAAGTATGGGGTATTCTGATGTCTCTCAAATTAGTGGTGTTTTATAGGTTATTTTCCCTTGTAAATACGTGTCTTTTGTCCGTTTTCTTGTGTGTTTTGTCTCTTTTTAGCTTAGATTCCGATTTTCTATGAGATTCGGCGACTATGCGATTTTTGTGTATTGTGTAGGTGTTTTTGGCATGATTCGAGGATATTTCGAAGTAGACCCGAGGAAGGAGCAAGACCCAAGGCAAGGAGCGGAAGAGCGGAGCAACCCGTGAAGAGAAACAAGAGAAGAGCCAAGAAGAAGAGGTGGCCAAAAGACAGGATCGAGTTCTAGGCGACATCGGGACCGAGATCGAGTTTCAACCTCGGATTGACGTTCCCAACACCTCGGGCCCGACATGCCCCCATGTCGGTTCGAGTCGGTCAAAGGAGGATTGGGCTCCAAGGCATACAATTGTATGTGAACTACAACTTTTGCCCCTCTTCTATTTTAGGCATTCTTATCTTCTAATTAGAGGAGAGGAAGAGAATTATCCACACACACAACACTAATCACCTCTCGAAGGCTCCAGGGAGACTTGGGGAGCAAGGGGAAAGGAGAGGAGAGGGAGAAGAAGAAAAATCGGTGCAGGAGAAGGAGAGATCTAGGGATAGCTAGTGAGTTTAGCTTTGTTTTGCTTTGCTATTGTGGATTTGAATTGGTATTTGTGGATTTCTGTTGGTTGGTTAATGAGATTTGGATTTGATTTGAGATTGATGATTGAGATTGCTTTGCTTTGTGATTTGTTTGCTTTTTACTCTAGCCATATGGAGTAGATTCCATTGATCTTGGGCTATGAGGGAAACCACTAGCTAGGTTGGGTTTGAACCCCCAAATCCATAGCCTTGAGTGATTGATCTAGGAACCCACTCTACATAGAGCTGCAATTCTTTGTGGAAGCAAGGGATCAAGGGCTTGTGGTTGGCAAGAGTGAACGAAAGTGAGCAATTGCCCATCACGAGACCTTGCATCGAAAGGGAGGTCAAATTCCCTATGGGTCAATGTGTAGAAGTGGCGGGAACGAGGCGAACAACCTCGATCCTACGAGGATCAACACTTATTACATGAATTGGGGTGGAATATCCAACATCTATTGGAGGAGGAACCAATAATCCCGAGATCTATCTCTCCAAATTTAAGTTCGACATACCCAGCAACATCGGGCCCGACTTTGTTTGTGTCGGTCCCGACTCTCTTTCTTCGTCGATCTACCTCGGGCCCGACGTGACCATAGTGTCGGTCCCGAGCGTTTCTTTTGTTTTACTTCGTTTTATCTTCTCTTTTCCGGTTTTCAAGTCTTTAGGTACATCAAACGGACAGAATTCCCGAGCGTTCGACACCCACCACGTGCTACAACGGGGTCGGGTTAAATTGTATTCTCGAGACCCTCGCAATTGAGAGTGATCACCATGATGTCGTGCTATTTAGTTAGATTTCTTAAGTCGTTTTCTAGTTTATTTTGCATGTTTTCCTTTGTGTTTGTGTGTTTTGCATAAGATTTCAACTCTCTCTCGAGGGTTAGAGTCGTTTGTGTGTTGTTTCGTGTTTTGTAGGTATTTGGAGCCTTTAGGAGAAGTTTTTCATGCATTTCGGAACATTCTAGGAAGTGTTAGTTTTCAAGAGTCAAAATGTCGAGGAACCAAGAGCCAAAGTTGCAACAACGGAACCCTCGAAGAAGTACAAGGAGCTCAAGGAAATCAAGGAGCAAAAAGGAACAAACGCCAAGCAAAAGCCGGATCAATTGGAGCAAGAACGAAACAAAACGAGAAAAAGTCCAACCTCCTGCAGGTGGTCGGCGCCGACCCCCCCTGAGGTCGGATGCGACCACTCTCAGCACCGCGCGATCCTTGCCGCGCAAGTAATGCTTTTTGCGGGATTTTCGAAATTCAGAAAAGGAGGGCGGCTGTGGAAGAGATGTGGCAGGAGGGGAAGGCTCCTTTTTGACTTTTGTGGGCTTCAATAAAAGGGTCTTTTGTCCCCCTTTCTAGAGAGCTTTTCTTCTTGGAAAAGACTCAAGGGTTCTAAAGGGCTGAGAAGAAGGTGGGCTGTGAAGAAGAAGAAGAAGTTGTGTGGGAGAGAGAGAGAGAGTTCTTGTAAGGGAAAGTAGTGGGAAAGAAAGTTTGTCCTAGTTGTTTGTTTTAGGAAGAAGATAGAAGACAATGGTGTGTGGAGAAACCTTGTGGATTTGCTAAGTTTGTGAGTTTGGATCTTGAATTAATTGAAGTTGTTTGCTTTTGATCATGTTTCCCTCTTCTCTTGTGTTGTTTTGTGTGTTTGTGATGTGTGAGTAGTCTACTTGCTAAGTGTGGGGTGAAACCCACCATGAAAGTGCATTTAAGACCTTGATGCTTAGATCTAGGCTTGATTTGTAATCTCTACCCATAAATCCCTCTTGTATGCTTAAAACCCTTGACGAAAGTTGGGGAATATTCTTGTTTGCAACTAATTGAAAGATTATTGATTCAGACTATTTTATATAGGATAACTCTTGTATTTTAAGATGATTTAGAGAGTGTTTAGGTTAGTTTTGAGCGTTATTGTAATATGAAGACCGAAGACACAAAGTATGAAGAATCAAGAGTTAAAGATGAAGATTCGCCACTGCATGGATATCGCGGTCGCGTTGTCTAGGACGCGGGCGCGGTGGCGTAAAGGAGCGAACCATGAAGACCTATGAAGGCCGCGGTCGCGCTGTCTGTGGCGCGGTCGCGGTAGAAGCCGACTCGGACTTGACCGATTGAAGACCGCCGCGGGCGCGGTGGTGGTGCAGCGGTCGCGGTGCGACCGACTTTCACGCGGACGAGATTTCACCGTTTCTATCTTGTTTCCTTTCTTATCTTTCGGTTTCCTATCTTATTTAGTCCCAAAAGGTTGATCCTTGGGGCTATATAAGGGGAACCTTTCTAGGTTTTTTAGGATATACAACTTACTTGTCAATCAATTGTCTTTCAATAAAGATTAGAGTTTTCTTTGTAATGGAGAACTAACTCTCCTCTTGAGTTTATTCAATCAAGGAAGCTTTATTATGAAGTTGTGAAATTCTGGTAACCTCTTTATCCCTAGGTCTTTATTGATACTCTTGTGCTTCATCCCATGATCTATGTTTGATTTTATGAGCCTGATCAAGTTGTTTGATTGACTTAGATCTATTGTTTGATTTAGGATTGGTTGTTGTCTATGCATCTTTCCTATTTCTCGAAACAACTCTATTCTAGGACCGTGGACTAGTTTAGGGAAGAGTATTTAATGGTTAAGTTGTGCATGAGACTCTTAGCTTGATTGCATGATTTGATTTCCTATTATCCCTGTGCTCTATGCTAATTCTAGGTTAAGCGTCCTTGCCTAGGGTTATAGAATTGCTTGGACCGTGGACTTGCGATTGCTAATGATTGGGATTGGAATTGACCTAGGCATATAAAGAGGTGGATGAATTCATGATCAACGGATTAATAAAGTGGAATTGATTGGATAAACTCTACTTGATAACCTTTGATTGAAACCAACTTTCAAACCCCCCTTTTGTTTACTTGCATGAAAACCACTAAAATCTGAATGGAAACTGATTCCTTTGGGTTCGACCCCTTGCTTGCCTACTATACTTTGTTTGCATGTTTGGGATTTATTTTTGATAAGGGAACAACGACTTTGCCCGAGTCAATTATGTTATGAATACGGGCTATCCGGGTTAAGATGAAAGTTAAAACCCTTAGAAAACAAGTTGGATTGTATGTTAACACCTTCGTGAAAGTCACCCATGAGATTATGAGTTGAGTTGGTCTTTTATATATCATTGTTTGAATGCATGCTTGTGTTGTGGTGAATCCCCACCCCTAGTTGTTTTTCCTTGATTTTACAAAACAAAGTTTCGTGCCCAGAAAGGTCGGCTGCGACCAGCAACTGGACGGCTGCGACCCCCCTCAGTAGTTGTTCTTAGTGCGTTTTTACGTTCTGTCGAAGGTCGGCCGCGACCTCCCTAGGGTCGGCTGCGACCTCTTCCTGAGACGTGCGATTTTTGTTTGTTTGCTTGTTTTTCTTTGTTTTGTTTCATTTTGCTTTCGTAGTTTGATTGCTAGACTATAGATCTACTAGCTCCCGTGGACGATCCTGACTTCGCTATACTCAGCGGGGTCTTGACAAATTTATTTGTTCGAGATTCACTCACGACAAATTGGCGCCGTTGCCGGAGAGATAGTTTAGTATCTTTGTCTAGCTTTCTTTTGGGTAAGGGACTAGCCCGAACCCTATTTTGTTACTAATTTGTTTCTCTAGTGATTTGTACACAGGTGTATGCCCTCTAGTTCACGAAGGGTAATTGACCATTTCCCTTTTGATCCCGAAATAGAGAGAACCCTTCGTCGCAGGCTAAGAGAACGAAAAGCAATGGCCGACGCTGAGGGTCTTGCTCATCAAATGGCTGAACTTCGCGCTCAAATGGAGCGTATGCAAGTAGAGCGTGATTCTCAAGCCGCTGCTGCGCGGTAAGAAAGGGAGGCGGCCGCACGCCTCCGAGAACAACTAGATGCCATTCCGAGGAACGCTAAGCAATACATGCATCCCGAGCTTAGGGTTCCCGAGTCCGCTATTGTGCTCCCGGTGATTGAGCGCGCTTTTGAGATCAAGTCCCACTTCATCACCCTCATCAAAAGGTCTCAGTATGAAGGCAAGCCCACCGAATGTCCCATGGAGCACATAAAGAACTTCACCGATCTTTGTGACACCATCGCCGCCGATGGCGTGTCACTTGAGTATGTTCTCCTCAAGGCGTTCAAGTGGTCCTTATGCGGGAAGGCTCTTCATTGGCTCGAAAGTTTGCCCGCTAGGTCTATCACTACATGGAAGGCTTTGCACGACTTGTTCATGACGAAGTTCTTTCCACCGGCCAAGACTACCGAGTTAAGGAAGCGCATCACTTCCTATCATCAACTTCCCAACGAAACATTGGTTGAAACTTGGGAGAGATTCAAGGAGCTTCTTCGGCAATGTCCTACTCATGGACAACCTCCTTATGTTCTCCAAGAAATATTCTTTCAAGGGATCAATGCCGCAACAAAGGACCGCATCAACCTTCACACCGATTGCAGTTTCATTAAGATGAGTCCCGACGAAGCTTGGGGTCTCTTGGACAAACTCACCAACTACGATGCCATGTACGGGACCCAACAAGCCGTCTGGACTCAACCTAAGAAGCTCTACGATCCTAATAGTGAGCCAATTGATCAAGATGTGAAGCTCCAATTTATGCAAGATGAGATCAACCAGCTCAAGAAACAAGTGAGCTACTTCAAGTCCGCCAGCCCACCTTGTCAAGAATGCGGTTCTCAATCCCACACCGCCGCTTCTTATGTTAATGTGGAGCAAGTCCATGCCGCCGAGGCCTATGCGGAGGCGAACTACATGCGAGGGCCCTACCGACCCCAAAACAATTATCTACCTCCCCCGCAAGAACAAAGGGCCCCTCCTTATAGACCTCCCGGTTATCAAGCGGAGCCATCATGGGTTCAAGAGTTGCAAGAAGGATTGATGCAAGGAGTAAGAACCGAGCTCACCACTCAACTGAAGGGTGTCCATACGAGATTAGGAGATCTTGACACATGGAGGAAGAACGTTGACTCCCAACTCGGTGATCTCGGGGCTCAAATCCCACGACCTCAAGGGCGCTTACCGGGCCACCCCGATGAGAACCCAAGAGGCCATATTGCCGCCGTTCACCTAAGAAGCGGGAAGAAGTTGCCGGACCGAGTTATAAGTGAAGAAACGGCGGAAAAAGAGGACGAGCCCTCCTTGGAGAAGGTCGCAGCCGACCCCCCAATGGTCGCCACCGACCCTCTCCCTGCTATAGAGGAGGTCGCAACCGACCACCCCCAGGTCGCAACCGACCACCCCCAGGTCGCTGCCGACCCTCCTCAGAGAATCCCGATATCCGTCCCATCGCCTCCGAAAACGAAGGTACTTCCTTACCCATCCAAGAAGGCTAATGATTTCACGGAGGGAAAGTTCAAACGTTTCGTGAAGGTTCTCCAAGGCCTCAACATCACCATTCCCTTTGCCGAAGCCTTGAACGAGATGCCCGCCTACACCAAATTTCTCAAGGAAATCTTGTCAAAAAAGCGGTCAATGTCCGAATTGACCGACGATGTGCGGTCTATAGAGCTCCCGGAAAAGCTTGGTGATCCGGGTAAGTTTGCTATTACCATTGGCATAGGTGCTCACCGATTCAAGGCTCTATGTGATCTTGGTGCAAGTGCTAGCCTTCTCTCTCTTTCTATATGGTCCAAGACCAACATGGGCCCTTTGGTTCCGGTAAATATGAGGCTCTATATGGCGGATGGCTCTTGTGTGCAACCCACCGGCATTGTTGATGACTTTCCTATCCAAATCAGCAAGTTCTTTGTGCCCAACGACTTTATTCTGATGGAGATGCCGGAGGATCCCATCGTCCCAATCATTCTTGGACGGCCGTTCCTTGCCACCGCCGGCGCGGTTATTGATGTAAAGAAAGGTCTCCTCACTTTTGAGATTGGAGAAGAGGTGGTAGAGTCCCGGTTCAACCCTACCATGAAGGAGACCGGTGAATTTATGGAGGTCAAGATGTTGCTCGGAGAATACACAAGCGAAGATGACGAGGAAGACGCCAACCTCCCCTGTTGTAGGTCGCAGCCGACCCCCCCCCCCCCCTTGGTCGTCCGCGACCCCCGACAGGATCTCACCAATACATGAGATGGAGGAGGAAGGTGAAGCCAAGGAGTTTCCGAAGGCGGATGAGGACGATGACATTATTACCCCACCACCGCCTACTCCGGAGCTTAAGACTCTCCCCGAGTCTTTGAGGTATGAGTTTCTTGGCCCAAATTCCACTTTTTTGGTTATTGTCATTGCAAATCTAAATGCGGAAGAAGTTGGAAAGTTGCTTGATGTTCTTAGGACTCATAGGAAAGCCATTGGGTACTCGCTTGAGGACTTGAGTGGACTTTCACCTTCCTTATGCATGCATTGGATTTTTCTTGAGGAAGGACATAGATCGACCATTGAGCATCAACGACGACTCAATCCAAACATGAAGGATGTGGTGAAGAAGGAGATTCTAAGGATGCTCGATGCGGGAATCATATTCTTAATTTCGGATAGCAAGTGGGTGAGCCCGGTTCATGTAGTGCCCAAGAAAAGTGGTCTCACCGTGGTGGAGAATGAGAAGGGCGAACTAATTCCTACTAGGACTTCTACTAGTTGGCGTATGTGCATTGATTATAGGAAACTCAATAGCGCCACTTGGAAAGATCATTTTCCTTTGCCCTTTATTGACCAAGTGCTAGAGAGATTAGCGCTTCATGATTACTTTTGTTATCTCGATGGCTATAGTGGTTTTTGGCAGGTTTCAATACACCCCGATGATCAAGAGAAGACAACTTTCATATGTCCTTATGGAACATTTGCCTATAGGAGAATGTCATTCGGACTTTGCAATGCACCCGCCACCTTCCAAAGGTGTATGATGGCCATCTTCTCTGACATGATTGAGGACATTGTGGAAGTGTTCATGGATGACTTCTCGGCGTACGGTACCACTTTTGACTCTTGCCTTTCTAATCTTGCTAGAGTTCTCAAGAGACGTGAAGAAACCAACTTAGTGATAAAATGGGAAAAATGTCACTTTATGGTTCGAGAGGGGATAGTCGTAGGTCATGTAGTGTCTAAGAGAGGAATTGAAATGGATCAAGCTAAAATTAAATTGATTGAAAAATTGACACCCCCTACCTCCGTAAAAGGAATTAGAAGCTTTCTAGGACATGCCGGGTTTTATAGAAGGTTTATTCAAGATTTCTCGAAAATTTCCAAACCATTGACTAACCTTCTAATGAAAGATGTGGTGTTTGAGTTTTCTTCCTAGTGTCTTGAAGCTTTTCATAGGATCCAAGATGCACTTGTGTCGGCTCCTATCATGCAACCACCGGACTGGACACTTCCCTTTGAGATCATGTGCGATGCAAGTGATTATGCCGTGGGCGCGGTCCTTGGGCAAAGAAAGGAGAAGAAGCTTCATGCTATCTACTATGCAAGCAAGACGCTTGATGAGGCCCAAGGCAAGTACACAACAACGGAGAAAGAGTTTCTAGCCGTGGTGTTCGCATTTGAGAAGTTTCGCTCTTACTTGGTGGGCTCGAAGGTGATAGTCTACACCGACCACGCGGTTGTCCGTTACCTCATGGACAAGAAGGATGCTAAACCACGCTTACTCCGGTGGATGCTCCTCCTACAAGAATTTGATCTTGAGATACGAGACAAGAAGGGAGCGGAAAACCTTGTGGCGGATCACCTTTCAAGGCTACCCATCGAGCACATCACGGGGTCCGGAATCATGGTACCAATCAACGACTCCCGGCCGGATGAAACTCTTCTGAGCAACGAAGTGTCGCGAGAAGGAAGCTTCTGCTGTAGGTCGGCGCCGACCCCCCTTGGGTCGTCCGCGACCTCCTCTGCTCCTTCTCCGGTTTTTGGTGGTGGTCGTGATGGTTTGCAAGCAACCCCGATCGAGGTCGCCCAAGGTCACATCTTTTCCCTTTCTTCTGTATTTCCTGATCCTCTTTCCCGTTCTCCCATTTCACACTCAATAGATGCTATTAAGGGGGTGAAAGCCCCGTGGTTTGCGGATTTTGCCAATTATGTTGTAGGTGGCATTGTTCCGGATGGGTTGACTTCCCAAGCCAAGAAGAAGTTCCTCCACGACGTCAAGCGCTACTATTGGGATGATCCTTACTTGTTCAAGCAAGTAAGTGATCACATCTTTAGACATTGTGTGCCGGATGAGGAGATAAAAGGAGTTATCTGTCATTGCCACACTCTTCCGACGGGAGGCCATGCTAAGGGATTCAAAACCACCGCGAAGATTCTTTAAAGTGGATTCAATTGGCCTACTATCTTCAAGGATGTGCAAGCTTATGTGATGACTTGTGGAGAATGCCAAAGGGCGGGAAACATCACTTGGAGGAACGAGAACCCGCTCACCGGAATCTTGGAAGTAGAACTCTTTGATGTTTGGGGTATAGACTTCATGGGACCCTTTCCCTCTTCGGGTCCCTACAATTACATACTCGTGGCGGTTGACTATGTCTCCAAGTGGGTTGAGGCCGTAGCCACAAGAACAAATGATGCACGAGTGGTGACCAAGTTCATGAAGACCAACATCTTCCCCCGCTTTGGTGTACCCCGAGTTCTTATTAGTGATGGTGGTTCACATTTCATTGAGAGGAGCTTTGAATCTCTTTTGACCAAGTATGGGGTGTCTCACAAGGTGGCTACACCTTATCATCCTCAAACTAGTGGTCAAGTGGAGGTTTCTAACCGGCAAATCAAGAGTATTCTAGAAAAGACGGTGTCCCGCTCAAGAAAAAATTGGTCCTCCAAGCTTGATGATGCTTTGTGGGCATACCGCACCGCCTACAAGACACCGCTCCGCACTACTCCTTTCAATCTAGTGTATGGCAAGTCGTGTGACTTGCCCGTCGAGCTTGAACATAAGGCTTTATGGGCTCTCAAGGAGCTCAACATGGACCTCGACGCGGTCGGAGCAAAAAGATTCATGGACTTGTAAGAGCTAGAGGAATTGAGGCTTAATGCATATGAGAACTCAAGGATCTACAAGGAGAAGACAAAGATCGAGGTGGCATAACAGAAAGCTTGCGCCCAAAAACATCAAGGACAGTGACCGAGTACTTCTCTTCAATTCTAGGCTTCGCCTCTTCCCCGAGAAATTGAGAACCCGATGGAGTGGACCGTTTACGGTTCATCGTATGTACTCGCACGGGGCGGTCGACCTCATAGATGACAATGGAGGAATTTTCAAAGTCAATGACCACCGATTGAAGAAGTACTATGAGAAGGTGGAACCCGATGAGGAAATCCGAGCCACTTGGGCTCTCACCGCCGCCGTCTAGTTAAGGTACCCCTCGTCTAGCTTAAAGACGTTAAAGAAAGCGCTTTTCGGGAGGCAACCCGTTCTTTCCTTTTCTTAGGCTAGTTAGGTAGTTTGCCTTGCATTTCCATTAGAATTTCGTAGGGATCCGAAGGCTTTGTCCGGGTGCAAGAAGATGGAGACGAACGAACAAGAAGATTGGAGGCTCCCTGGAAATGGTCGGCGCCGACCCCCCTATGGTCGCGGCCGACCCCCCTGGCGAAAAGGTGAAAATTGTTTAAAAAAAATTTCGGGAAATTACAAGTAAGCCCCTGAACTTTTTCTTTACAATTTTTATCCCTTCCTCACCTATTTTTAGTCCTCCTCCACGACCTAGCAGCCCTTCCATCGACCTTCCCCCCCCCCATTGTAGCCTCCTACAAAGCTCTCATTCACCCCATTGCTCCATACACCACTAGATCTACCTCTTTTCTTTCAAATTCCACCAAAATCCTTCCTAATCTTCCTTCCTCTACCCAAATGATTCGCTCTACTTTGTATGGGTTAACTCTTATATTTTAGAGCTATATTGAGAGTGTTTAGGTTAGTTTTGAGCGTTATTATAATATCAAGACCGAAGACACAAGATTTGAAGAATCAAGAGTTAAAGAGCTTAAAGACGAAGAATCGCCACTGCATGGATACCGCGGACGCGTTACCTATGGCGCGGGCGCGGTGGCGTGGAGGAGCGATCCAACCTAAACCATGAAGGCCGCGGACGCGTTGCTTCCGGCGCGGTCGCGGTAGAAGCTGAACCCGGTTTGACCATTTGAAGGCCGCCGCGGGCGCGGATCTGGTGGCGCGGTCGCGGTGGTAGCCGACTTCTAGACGGGCGAGATTTCACCGTTTCTATCTTGTTTCCTTTCTTATCTTTCGGTTTCCTATCTTATTTAGTCCGGAAAGGGTGATCCTTGGGGCTATATAAGGGGAACCTTTATAGGTTTTTAGGATGTCCAATATTTGTCAATCAATTGTAATTCAATAAAGATTAGAGTTTTCTTTGTAATGGAGAACTAACTCTCCTCTGGAGTTTATTCAATCAAGGAAGCTTTATTATGAAGTTGTGAAATTCTGGTAACCTCTTTATCCTTAGGTCTTTATTGATACTCTTGTGCTTCATCCCATGATCTATGTTTGATTTTATGAGCCTGATCAACTTGTTTGATTGACTTAGATCTATTGTTTGAATTAGGATTGGTTGTTGTCTATGCATCTTTCCTATTCTCGAAACAACTCTATTCTAGGACCGTGGACTAGTCTAGGGAAGAGTATTCAATGGTTAAGTTGTGCATGAGACTCGTAGCTTAATTGCATGATTTGATTTCCTATTATCCCTGTGCTCTATGCTAATTCTAGGTTAAGCGTCCTTGCCTAGGGTTATGGAATTGCTTGGACCGTGGACTTGCGATTTCTAATGATTGGGATTGGAATTGACCTAAGCATATAAAGAGGTGGATGAATTCATGATCAACGAATTAATAAAGTGGAATTGATTGGATAAACTCTGCTTGATAACTTTGATTAAAACCAACCTTCAAAACCCCCCTTTGATTACTTGCATGAAAAACCACTAAAATCTGAATAAAACTGATTCCTTTGGGTTCGACCCCTTGCTTGCCTACTAAACTTGTGTTTGCATGTTTGGGATTTATTTTTGATAAGGGAACAACGACTTTGCCCGAGTCAAATTTTGGCGCCGTTGCCGGGGAATCCTTTTTCTTGTTCTGATTGTGTGCGTTTTTAGTGTTCTGCGCCCAAACCGCGCCCGCGGCCCCCTCGGCGCGCCCGCGGTTCGTACGCAGAACCATCCTTTGGGTTCGGACCTAACACATGGTCCGTACCCGGTCTACTAATATTTCTCCTGTTCGTTTTGATCCAGAAATTGACAGGACTCTGTGGAAGATAAGGAGTGCCCCCAAAGTGTCTACCTCCTACAATCTTTTTGAATCTCTCTCTCTCTTTCTGATTCTGAACCAGAAGGCGTCATGGCGGAACAAACTATTCGCCAACTCACCGCGCCTGATCTCCAGCAACAGCAGCTCGCTGTTCAATTCCCCGAACTCGAGGAGGGTGTGAAGTTCGAACTAAAGTCTGGCCTCATCCACCACTTACCCAAATTCCACGGGTTGAGTGGTGAGGACCCGAACAAGCATCTCACTGAATTCCACGCGGTGTGCGTGAGTATGAAGCCCACTGACGTGACGGAAGATCAAATCAAGCTCTGGGCTTTTCCCTTCTCTCTTGAAGACACCGCCAAGGATTGGCTCCTTTATTTGGTGCCGGGCTCTATCACTACTTGGGCGGCCATGAAGAAGGCATTTCTTGAGAAGTACTTTCCCGCTTCCAAACAAACATCTATTAAGAAGCAGCTTAGCAGTTTGGAGCAAGGGGAAGACGAGAACCTCTATGACTATTATGAGCGCTACAAGAGGCTCATCGCGAGTTGTCCCTACCATGGCTACCAAGCCAAGGATCTTATTTGCTACATCATTGAGGGGCTCTGCGACAATGACAAGAGGCTCGTGAATGCATCTTGTGGGGGTAGTTACGAGAACTTGACCCCCGCTGCAGCTTTTCAGAAAGTAGAGATCTTGGCGGAACAAGCTCGCAATCAGAGAACCAGGACCAATGTGAGGTCCGTGAGTATGGTGAATGAGTCCCTAAATGCTGAAGTAAGGGAGCTCAAGGATCTTATGAAGCAGCTACTCACGAAGAGGACTGCTCAACAAGTCAATGCTTGCGGTCTTTGCTATGACGCGAGCCACCACACAGATCAGTGCCCTACTATTCAGGAGACCGAGGAGTCGGTCAATGCTATTGGCAACTATGGTGCGCCCCGGCCCCGGAATGATCCTTACTCTAATACCTACAATCCGGGGTGGGCGAACCATCCTAACTTGAGGTGGAACAACCAGCAGCAGCAAGATCCACCACACCAGCAGCAGCAGTACGCTCCTCAGAGCCAGCAGCAACAATTCCGGTCCAACAACTATGCCCCGAGAGCGCCTGCTCCGTCTCAGAATGATGCTATTACTGCCCTTTTAAAGGAGAACCAAGAGACGAGAGTTGCTGTAAAGAATCTTGAGACTCAGCTGAGCCAACTTGCCACTATGATCAATAGGCTCGAGTCTAAGGATTCCGGGAAACTTCCCTCTCAACCGCTCAATCACAAGGAAAATGTGAGTGCCATGAATTTGAGGAGCGGTAGAACGTTGGCGAGTCGGGAATCACCGCCTGGTGACGAACCGCGCCCGCGCTCCCCTAGCCGCGACCGCGCCGGGGCGACAGCACATGAAGACCAAGCTTCTGTGGGAATTCCGCGCCCGCGCTCTCCCCTCCGCGCCCGCGAAATTCCAACAGAACGCATGGACCACGAGAGGCGTGATGACCCGCGCCCGCGGAGTCCGGACCGCGCCCGCGGTAAGGAGGCCGAGAGGAATTTCGAGGCTTTACTCGACTATGCTTTCAAGAATTACTCGCCTCCTCGCCCAAGTTCTCCTAGAAGGAACCGAGCTCCAGCAGTAGAAGAGGATGACGGCTATGTGGCTCAACCCCTTCGACCATTGGATTCTTTCAAGCCCTCACCTCCTTTCCCCGATGCTCTCAAGGACACAAGGAAGCCGGCACATGACAAGGAACTCTTCGAGACCTTCGCCAATTGTCGGGTAAATGTTCCTCTTCTTAATCTCATTCAAAGTGTCCCTCGTTTTGCTAAATTTATTAAAGAGCTATGCACCATAAAAAGAAAGAATAGGACTAGTCCTAAGATTAAGAAGGTAGCTCTAGTTGAAAAGACTCAGGATAGCAAAATTGAGACTTGTAATTCCCTACTCCAAAAACAATTGCCTAAAAAATGCTCAGACCCAGGAAGATTCACCGTCCCTGTCACTATTGGAGAAACTAAAATTGAGCGTGCTATGCTAGATTTAGGTGCCTCCATCAATGTTCTCCCAGCTTGCATGTATGATAGGTTAGGCCTTGGTCCTTTGAAGAAATCTGATATTGTTATTGAATTGGCTGACCATTCTAATGTGCGCCCGAAAGGGTTAGTTGAGGATGTTCTAGTGCAGGTGCAGGGTTTGATCTTTCCTGCAGATTTTTATGTGATGGAGATAGGTGAAGGGCGGTACGACCCGGTTCTCTTACTTGGTCGTCCATTCATGAAAACCGCTAACACGGTCATTGACGTTGCCAACGGATCTCTTTCCATATCTCATGGTGGCAACACGGTCCGAATTGATGTTGATGAGGACCCGTATTGATCGTATCCACGTCGAGCCAACGACGTTAAACAAAAGCGCTGCTTGGGAGGCAACCCAAGGATTAGTTTAGATTGTTTTTCCCTTCTTAGCTTAGGATTTGCTTGTGTTTTTAGCTAACATGCAGGTACTAGGTCCGAAAGGACATGCCTGGCGTGATACCGCACCCGCGCCGCCTTGGCCGCGCCCGCGGTGGATCGTCAGCGCGCCCCGACGAACAGGTACTAGCCCGTGTTCGCGGCAACCATACTGCGTCTCGGTTTTAGCTCGTTTTTATTTTTGAAAAAAAAAAAAAAGACAAAAAGAGGACTTTTTGGTCCCATTCTATCTCTATATTTTTCATCCATCTATATCTTTTCTATTCCATCTTTTATCTTTCCACCCTTCTATTTTCTTCTTTCTATCCATCTTTGTACTTTCCATTCTTTGGCTATGTGTAAAGCCTAAGTATGGGGGAGCTTTGTTTCCCCGGGATTGCATCTCCACGGCTCGAGTTCGAGTATTGATCCATCTTCCAAGGAGACAAGCCAAGATACGAAGGTTTCCTACACATCACTTTTTTCGAGACGAAGTCGAAGACATTGTTCCTACACGAGACCCGCGCCCGCGCCACACCGGCCGCGCCCGCGGTGAACCCTGAAGTTGACTTTGTTCTCTGTCGAGATTCAGCGCCCGCGTCCCTAGTGCCGCGCCCGCGGTATACCCGCCGATTGGAAATACAAAGCTTCTCTGTTCTACCACCTATGAAGAGTTCTTCCATTTCACTCCTCTTCATCGTTTGTGAGTCTTCTGATATACCTTCTTCCTTGCTTCTATCCTTTCTCTTTGCTTCATTGAGGACAATGAAGGATTTAAGTATGGGGGAAGGAGTACTCGCATTCGCTTATCTTAGTTAGCTTAGTTAGAGATTTGCTTCAGATTTTTGATTTTCTTCTTTTCATGGAGCACTTGCACCATATTTTTGCAAAATAAAGAAAGAAAGAAAAGAAAAAGATAGAAAGAGCCATAAAAATTGGAAAAAGGCATAGAAAATCTTGGGATGAGTCGAAAACCTGAAAGGGCGGCTCAGGTAATAAGCAGGTAACCCGGACCAGCATTAGGCTGGGGTAATATGAGGTTTATGAGAGTTGTGAGTATTTGTGAGCACACCTTGAGAAAAATGAAAAGAGCGGTTAGGTGAAAACCCCAAAGGGCGCCTAAGCAGAATTGAGCGGAAAAATTCGAGTGTTTTAGGATCATTCTTGCTTGGGGACTTTGGGGCTTCATTGTTAAATTTGGGTAGATCCTAGGTTGCTCTCTTACATGTTTTTAGAGCTTGAGTGTTATATCTTGTTGTGAGGTGTGTGTTTGAGCTTCATTGTTTTATGCTCATGCTTTCTCTATATTTTTGGGTTCGGGTTGTGAGTTGAGTGTTTTTATCTTCCCTTGTATTTTCCTGAGATCTTAGATGTGCTTACTTGTTATATTTGTTTTGAGCTTACTCGAGGACGAGCAAGATCTAAGTATGGGGGAATTTGATTCGCTCTACTTTGTATGGGTTAACTCTTGTATTTTAGAGCTATATTGAGAGTGTTTAGGTTAGTTTTGAGCGTTATTGTAATATCAAGACCGAAGACACAAGATTTGAAGAATCAAGAGTTAAAGAGCTTAAAGACGAAGAATCGCCACTGCATGGATACCGCGGACGCGTTACCTATGGCGCGGGCGCGGTGGCGTGGAGGAGCGAACCAACCTAAACCATGAAGGCCGTGGACGCGTTGCTTCCGGCGCGGTCGCGGTAGAAGCTGAACCCGGTTTGACCATTTGAACGCCGCCGCGGGCACGGATCTGGTGGCGCGGTCGCGGTGGTAGCCGACTTCTAGACGGGCGAGATTTCACCGTTTCTATCTTGTTTCCTTTCTTATCTTTCGGTTTCCTATCTTATTTAGTCTGGAAAGGGTGATCCTTGGGGCTATATAAGGGGAACCTTTATAGGTTTTTAGGATGTCCAATATTTGTCAATCAATTGTAATTCAATAAAGATTAGAGTTTTCTTTGTAATGGAGAACTAACTCTCCTCTGGAGTTTATTCAATCAAGGAAGCTTTATTATGAAGTTGTGAAATTCTGGTAACCTCTTTATCCTTAGGTCTTTGTTGATACTCTTGTGCTTCATCCCATGATCTATGTTTGATTTTATGAGCCTGATCAACTTGTTTGATTGACTTAGATCTATTGTTTGAATTAGGATTGGTTGTTGTCTATGCATCTTTCCTATTCTCGAAACAACTCTATTCTAGGACCGTGGACTAGTCTAGGGAAGAGTATTCAATGGTTAAGTTGTGCATGAGACTCGTAGCTTGATTGCATGATTTGATTTCCTATTATCCCTGTGCTCTATGCTAATTCTAGGTTAAGCGTCCTTGCCTAGGGTTATAGAATTGCTTGGACTGTGGACTTGCGATTTCTAATGATTGGGATTGGAATTGACCTAAGCATATAAAGAGGTGGATGAATTCATGATCAAAGAATTAATAAAGTGGAATTGATTGGATAAACTCTGCTTGATAACTTTGATTAAAACCAACCTTCAAAACCCCCCTTTGATTACTTGCATGAAAAACCACTAAAATCTGAATAAAACTGATTCCTTTGGGTTCGACCCCTTGCTTGCCTACTAAACTTGTGTTTGCATGTTTGGGATTTATTTTTGATAAGGGAACAACGACTTTGGATTTATTTCGGGAAATTACAAGTAAGCCCCTGAACTTTTTCTTTACAATTTTTATCCCTTCCTCACCTATTTTTAGTCCTCCCCCACGACCTAGCAGCCCTTCCATCGACCTTCCCCCCCCCCCCCGCCCCATTGTAGCCTCCTACAAAGCTCTCATTCACCCCATTGCTCCATACACCACTAGATCTACCTCTTTTCTTTCAAATTCCACCAAAATCCTTCCTAATCTTCCTTCCTCTACCCAAACCATCTCAAAATCCCAGAAATTTCGTGCCCCCGGCCAATACCCAAAACCCACGACCCCGACCTCTCAAGACCTCGGCTCCGACCCCTATTTTGCTTGCATTCTTCTTATTCAACACTCTTTTGGTATGTTCTTCTACTCCCTTGCTCTTATATTCAAGCTTACTTGAGTAATTTTGAGGGTTTAGTTAGAAGTCTAGATTTGGGTGTTCTGGAGCTTGAATGTTGAAATTTGGGTTACTTGTGCTTAGATCTACATGTGTGGTTGTGGATTATTGAGTTTTGGCATGATTTCTTGCTTGATCTTTGATTGTTCGGGTGATTTTGGGTCAATAGAATTTTTCTAGGATTTTTGGTGCCATTAAAGGGCTTTAAAGCTAAATCTTCGAGATAGGCTTGCGGCTCGTGGTCGGCGCCGACCCCCCTGGGTCGTCCGTGACCCCCACCAGAAATTCGAATGGTTGTTGATTTGTTTTGGCACATACTTGTTTATGCACGAGCTTCCATGGGTCATCCCCGACCCCGGGTACCTCATGATCTTTTTGAAAACATGTTACTTGAGTTGCTCTTGCCATGATTTGAGTGATTAAAACATGAGTCTTTCCCACCTCTTGCCTATTTTTCTTACCTATTTGAGTGATTAAAACATGAGCTTCCATGGGTCATCCCCGACCCCGGGTACCTCCTATTTTGCATAACCATGCAAGCTTGGTTGAGAATCTTCATATGAAATTGAAAGTGTGTGTTTCTTGCAAGTATAGGGTGACTTTTTGGTGTTTGTTTGAGTGTCTCTTGTGTGGTGTTTGTGCCCTTTGAGTTGGAGATTATCTTGGAAACTTGTTGGTTTTGTAGGAAAATGGCATCCTCATCAAGGGCAACCAAGAGGCAAAAGAAGGGCAAGAATGTGGCGGTAATGGATGACGTGGTGATTCGAGATGAAGAACAAACGCAACTCTATGAGCAATTGAAGACGGAAAAGGTGACGGTGCGGTCCTACTATCAAGAGTCGCACATGAACCTCCATGTGCACGCGGCAGTAGTAGAGGCGTTTCGTTTGCTTGGAGCCGAAGGGCTAATCAATGAGCCCATCCAAAATCACTACCCGGCTCTTACTTGTGAGTTCGCCGCCACCCTCTCTATCTCCGAACAACACAAGGAGGACTTCGGCAAGACCAAGATCGCATTCCAAATCGGCGGGAAGAAGCACACTATCACTATCCACAAGCTCAACAAGATGCTCGGCTTCCCTTCCCCATCGGGAGCCTACACCTTGAAGGACTTCCCGTCCAACGAATGTGGTCTTACCTTACCGGCAAAGGAGAAACTTCGAGCAACCCGCTTGCTCGGGACATTGCTAGCCCGGTCTTCAAGGTGATCTTGCGCATTCTTAGTGCCGCTATTTGGTGCAAGTATGAGCTCTCCCGCCCCACCTTGTGAGAGCTCGCATGCTTGTCCTCCATCCTCTTCACTGACGCTCCAAAAATCAACTTTGCCCATGAGTTTGTCTACAACATCATCAACCAACGAAAGAGCCTGAAGTATACCATGTGTGGTTGGATGGTGGTCATCATTGCCCAAGCCCACAAGGTCGATCTCTCCCGCTACAACTCCAAGCCCGTGATCCGCATGGACGTCCGGTACTATTTGAATACTTCGGTTGTTGAGTGGAGAGCTGGGACCGGCTACTACAATAAATTCACCACTCCCGCCGGCATCACTCATGAAGTGCCCCTAAATGATGAAAATTGTCAGTTGTTCTACCTCCCTAATTGGTATGATGTTTGGGCACCTTCGCCCTCGCCCTCTCCCTACTCCCAACTCCTCTTGGAAGATGAACATGCAAGACAACAACCGAGTCGGTTCCCGCGAGATGGCCCACACCCACCACGACCAAGGCAAAAACGTGCAAGAAGGAGCTCCCTGGATGGGGTCGGCGCCGACCATGCTGAGGTCGGCTGCGACCACTTCCAGAAGGGTGGTTCTTCTCATGAAGGGGTCGGCGCCGGGCACTTTGGGGTCGGCGGCGAGGCAGGGCAAGGGAGTGGTGATCCTATGGACTACACGATGGGCCCCCAAGCCGGGATGCACCCGTACTCCTCCAATCCCTCCGGATTCAAGTGGTCCGGTTGTCCTCAATTTGAACCTCAAGGTGGCGAGTCTAGCTCTCAAGCTCATCCCGACATGAACATGCTCAGCGCCAAGATTGACGCCCTCGGCATACAACAAAACTTCTTGTATTCCACTATCCAAACCTACCACAACCAAACCATGACCCGTTTCTAAGATGCAACTCAAGACTTCAACAACTTCCGGGACGAATACAATGAAGACCGCGAAGCCCAATTTGCCTACAATGCTTGGCTTGCTCAAAAGATGTTCCCGGATTCTCCATTCCCTCAACCTCCTCAAAGGTGAACCTTCTCCTCCAATGCTCCAAATCCAAGTATGTATCTCTTTTCCCTCTCTTTACTTTATAATCAATGGGGACATTGATGTTTTAAGTATGGGGTGGTTTAGAAGAGACTACTTGTTTGTGTTTGTGTTTTTGCATGTTTGTGTGTGTTTGCATGATTGTTTGTGTCTAAGCATGATTGAGTATTTTTGTTTTGATTTTCATGATGGAAAAATGCCTTTGCTAAGATGTCCTAGGACAGTGATTATGAACATCATCATGTAATTCCTTGTAACTTGCTTTGTAAGATTGCCTACCATGACTTTGATTTTCGAATTTTGAGCATATAATGAACATTGAGCATGCATGATTCTAAGTGAAAAGCAATCCAACAAATTGAGCCTAAGTGAGAAATTTTTTGGCCACAAGGAATGTATGTTCTATTCCTTGGTTTTTCATGTATGATTTTTACTCTCCCATATGCATTTATTACTTGACAATGGCATGCTTATTTGAAATTTGAAACCAATGAAGATGTACTCATTACTTGTTAGATCAAATGATATTGAACTTATTTTCATTAGCCTTTTTCTCTCCTTTTCATCCTACCTATGCATGATCCCTTGAATTGAAGCCCCTTGTTTGAGCCTTAAGCCTTATTTCTAGCCCCACAAAAATATCCTAGCCATTGTAAGCTTGAACCCATTAATCCGGGAATTAGGACTTAGAATGGAATGTGATGTTGATGTAGATGAGGGGTGAAGATGAAGAGATTGTGGAGGTGGGAATTGAAGGAGTTGTCTTAAGGAAAGAATGAAAAAGATGAAGTGTTGGCTCGGATAGCACAATTATAGTGAAAAGGAGGCCCTTTGCCGTGGGTCGCAGCCGACCACCTAGTGGTCGTGGCCGACACTCGACAACCTCAAAAAAAAAAATGAAAAAAAAATGGTGTTTGAATAAGTGCTAGAGTCATGGCTTCCTCATAAGGAAAAGACAAAGGGATGGGTGAAGTGAAGTGTGCTTTGAAGATTAAGTGTTTGGTTTTTAAGAGAAGAAAGAAGGGAGAATTGGTGTTGTTGTTGTTGTGAAGTCTAGGAATCTAGGTTCCCGGATTCATTAGCACCACAAGACCAAATGATTCCACACCCTTTGAAATACCGAGCTCCATTACAACCCGGCCGAATGAAACTTCCTTGAAGTTTTCATTGAGCCACTTAAGTTCTCTTGATGATTTAACTTGTCTTGATTTCTTCGGTAGAGAATTTCGAATATAATTTCCATTGACTATGAGGTATTGCATTTGGAGTTGAGATTGAGTGCTCATTGATATATCCTAAACACTTGAAGGTGAGCGAAACACATTGTCCTTGTGAGGTTGGATTGTTATTGCTTATAATACATACAGGCGTGCTATGATATTGAAATTGTTTGCTCATTGTTCTACTTGCGCTTACCTTTTCCTTAAAGGCATTCTTTGAGCTTGTTATTTGGTATTGATGCATGTGAATGATTGCTTGAGGACAAGCAAGTCTAAGTATGGGGTATTTTGATGTCGTGCTTTTTAGTTAGATTTCTTAAGTCGTTTTCCAGTTTATTTTGCATGTTTTCCTTTGTGTTTGTGTGTTTTGCATAAGATTTCAACTCTCTCTTGAGGGTTGGAGTCGTTTGTGTGTTGTTTCGTGTTTGTAGGTATTTGGAGCCTTTAGGAGAAGTTTTTCATACATTTCGGAACATTCTAGGAAGTGTTAGTTTTCAAGAGTCAAAATCTCGAGGAACCAAGAGCCAAAGTTGCAACAACGGAAGCCTCGAAGAAGTACAAGGAGCTCAAGGAAATCAAGGAGCAAAAAGGAAGAAACGCCGAGCAAAAGACCGAACAATTGGAGCAAGAACGAAACAAAACGAGAAAAAGTCCAACCTCCTGCAGGTGGTCGGCGCCGACCCCCCTTGAGGTCGGCTGCGACCACTCTCAGCACCGCGCGATCCTTGCCACCCAAGTAATGCTTTTTGCGGGATTTTCGAAATTCAGAAAAGGAGGGCGGCTGTGGCAGAGATGTGGCAGGAGGGGAAGGCTCCTTTTTGACTTTTGTGGGCTGCTACAAAAGGGCCTTTTGTCCCCCTTTCTAGAGAGTTTTTCTTCTTGGAAAAGACTCAAGGGTTCTAAAGAGTTGAGAAGAAGGTGGGCTGTGAAGAAGAAGAAGAAGCTGTGTGGGAGAGAGAGAGTTCTTGTAAGGGAAAGTAGTGGGAAAGAAAGTTTGTCCTAGTTGTTTGTTTTAGGAAGAAGATAGAAGACAATGGTGTGTGGAGAAGCCTTGTGGATTTGCTAAGTTTGTGAGTTTGGATCTTGAATTAATTGAAGTTGTTTGCTTTTGATCATGTTTCCCTCTTCTCTTGTGTTGTTTTGTTTGTTTGTGATGTGTGAGTAGTCTACTTGCTAGGTGTGGGGTGAAACCCACCATGAAAGTGCATTTGAGACCTTGATGCTTAGATCCAGGCTTGATTTATAATCTCTACCCATAAATCCCTGTTGTATGCTTAAAACCCTTGACGAAAGTTGGGGAATGTTCTTGTTTGCAACTAATTGAAAGATTATGTTGTGAATACGGGCTATCCGGGTTAAGATGAAAGTTAAAACCCTTAGAAAACAAGTTGGATTGCATGTTAACACCTTCGTGAAAGTTGAGGTTTTGATGTGTTCTTTTGTGATGAAAGTCACCCATGAGATTATGAGTTGAGTTGGTCTTTTATCATTGTTTGAATGCATGCTTGTGTTGTGGCGAATCCCCACCCCTAGTTGTTTTTCCTTGATTTTACAAAACAAAGTTTCGTGCCCAGAAAGGTCGGCTGTGACCTGCAACTGGACGGCTGCGACCCCCCTCAGTAGTTGTTCTTAGTGCGTTTTTACGTTCTGTCGAAGGTCGGCCGCGACCTCCCTAGGGTCGGCTGCGACCTCTTCCTGAGACGTGCGATTTGTGTTTGTTTGCTCGTTTTGCTTTGTTTTGTTTCGTTTTACTTTCGTAGTTTGATTGCTAGACTATAGATCTACTAGCTCCCGTGGACGATCCTGACTTCGCTATACTCAGCGGGGTCTTGACAAATTTATTTGTTCGAGATTCACTAACGACACACCACCCAAATCTTGGACAAGTTCCCTCCTGAACTAAAGGAGTCTAGGAGCAAGAAAACTCACGACAAATGGCCCCTCAAAAAGGCTAAGACGTCCAAAGCTCCTCCTCCTCCTCAAAAATCCTAAAGCTCCTCAAAGGCCCCTCCCTCAAAATCAAAGGCGACGCCGTCCCCTTGCTCCAACGGCGCCGTCCCAAAGAGCTCACTTTCCTCCTCCTCCTCCTCATGTTGAACAATTACCAACTCCATCCTCCTCCCCTCCCAAAGATCCCAATTATTTGGCCCTCATCTTCCACCACTCCCTTATAAAATTTGCCAACTTCCCTTCAGCTCCCTCCCACTTATCCCCATCCAAAGTCCCTAAAACTCTAAAGTCTAGGGGTCCGACTTCCGAAAGGGACGACCTTTATGAGAAATATGCTCCAGGGGACGCTGACTCTAAGCAGGCTGAAACTCGTCCCTCAATAGGACAAACCTTCAATAGAAGGAAGGTCGAGACTGCTCCTAAAGTCCTGGTCACTGAGACAGCCGAGCCAGAAGATGTGCCGTCCTCCAACTCCTCCACCTCTGCCAGTGCCTTCGAGAGTAACAAAGGCACGCCTGTCGTTGAGTCATCCCCCCTCATAGACATTACAGGGGACTCCAACAACGAAGTTCAGGCGAATGAGGAAGTTCCGGTTGTGGATGTTGAGCAAGAAGCTAAAGGTGAGGAATTTGTTGAAGCCGTTGAGGACGTTGTTGTGCAACAGGTTGCTCAACAACAGGATGATGAGTTAAGTCTGGACGCCCAGCTTGACCGAGATGTTGTTGAGGACGTCACTTATGCCCTCCATGTTCAAGAAGCTCCAACCGATGCTTCTGAGAAGGACGCTCCCGTTACTGAACAGTACTCCGAGAAGCAAAATCAAGAACAGGCTGTTGATGATCAAAAATGTTGGGACGCTATCAAGGACGCCTGTGTACTTGGTAGTGTGCCCACACAAACCGTCCCTTAGTTTTGATATGACAAACTCACTTTGATTCTAATAAATTTGTCCAAGTGTTCAGGAACGCCAACAGACTAAGGACAACAAGTGTGTGAGCATTCCCTAGGCTTAGGGACGCCAGCTAACAGGAAATAAGGACCAGCAAGAGACTACTTGAGCAAGGACGGAGTCCTAAGCAAGCAGGAACGCAAAGCAAGCGTCCTTACTCTCTAGCCGACAGGATGACATCACTCGACAACATTTGATCATCCAAGGACACGTGGAGACCGATCCTGTAGCGGAGTCCAACACTACGTGGCGGACGATCCTGTTGCACAGTTTATCAACACGTGGCGGAAGATCCTATAGCGGAGTTCATCACACACAGCTGGATACAGGAAGCTTCCTCATCACCGCCCTAATACGTGGAGGAAGATCCTGTAGCCACGTCCACGAAGGGCATGATCGTCAGAAGAGAAAGACGCCCTTCCCCAAGTCCTATAAATAGCCCAAGGCATTTATTGTGACGTTAACGCTTTCAGAGAATATTCAGAGAGAATCAGAGGAAAGCGGCTCACTCAAGAACACGAAGAACCAGCTCAAGAACTCAAGAACAGTGATAGACTTGTGCTAGATCGAGTGAGAATTGTAACCCAAACCACAAAACTGTTTGTACTCAGAAAAACCCAAAAAGAAAGAGAGAGTCCTACGAAGTATCGTAGGACGTAGGGATAGAGTCATTTATAAGATTAAACTCGCTTAAGTTGTAGGCTTAGAGAAGTCCTTTACTAGTGGACTTAGGAAGAAAAGCTAACTGCTAGAGAACTGTAAAGACTCGCCAGTACAACTGTAAGGAAGTTTAATATAAAGGAAAAGCTATTCAAAAATCCTCCAAGGAGGTAGAGGTTTACACTCAAGGACTACTTGGTCTTGAGTGGTTCCTCTATAATTCACTGCGTTCACTTTTACTTGTTTAGTATTTTATTCCGCTGCATAACCAAAGGACGCCCCGACCCCTCGTAGGGACGCCTGACCAAGGACGCCTTTATCTACATAAAGGACGTCCCTCAGTTACTAACGATCCAACAATTGGTATCAGAGCAGGCGCTCTAGATTTTGTTGAGTTGCAGGTAAAAGATGGACATGGAACCTATTGGAATCTCTTTTATGAAGCCTCCGCGCTTGACGGACGACAACTTCAACCGCTGGAAGATCAGATTTGAAAATTTCTGTAGAATTCAGAACTATCAATGCTGGAAGGTTATCATGAAGGGCGATCTCAAAGTCCCTGCTGACAAAGTTGACAAAGAGGATGAGTGGGGTCCTGATGAATTCAAGCTGATGGAAACAAATGCTAAGGCAATATGCTTCCTTCAAGCGTCCCTTTGCGAAAGGGACGCCACAAGAGTTAGTAATTTGGCAACAGCCAAACTTCAGTGGGAAGCTCTCGAGAAGTACCACGTACGAACTGCTGAGATGAAGGAGGACGTTCAGCTCGAAATCAAGAGAGAGTTCTATGCTTTTAGAATGCTGCCCAAGGAAACAGTTCAGGACTACTCATACCGTTTTGAAGCTCTTGTCACCAAGATGAGAAACTTGGGTATTCCAGAAGCTGAAGTCTCAATGAGAAACAGAGTTCAAGTAGTCATCGATGGCTTGACTGGAATCTGGAACTTTGATAGAACAACCTTCAAAGAGAATACAGCCAACAGGACGCTTGATATAGAAGAGATCTATGGGAAGCTAAGGCAATATGAAGCAAGAAGGAACTCTGACATGGCTGGTTTAGGACGCAACCCGCAGACTGATCTTGCCTAGGTAACATCAACACCAGAGTACGCTGAGTATTTGCGTCGCCAAAGAGAACTTGCCTTGATGGTGGAAGCCAACAAGAACTAGAACCGTGAAAAGATGCGTGTCCAAGCGTTAAAAGAAAAAGAAAGCAAGTCAAAGGAAGAGCTTGATGAAGAGGAAGAACTTGCTCTTCTGCAAAAGGCTCTCCGCATCTATGGTAAAAGGAGCAAATACATCAACAAACACAAGATGCCATACAAGAAGGAAAGTCCCAAGTACACAGAGGCAGAAATGAAAGAACTTACTTGCTACAAATGTAACAAGAAAGGACATTTTGCCAAGAAGTGTACTACAGGAATGTCCTCAAAGCAAATGAAGACAAAAGCTCTCTTTGGAGCGTGCTCAGCTGCATGGGATAATGTTAGTTCTGATGATGAAGAACCTGATGAACAGGCAATGTACATAGCTATTGAGGACGCCTCAGAACCTGATGAACAAGTGGCGTACATGGCTATGGAGGACGCCTCAGCTGTTGAAGAGGACGCCTTAGAAGAGGAACCAGAGGTAACACATGAATCCATGATGAATTCCTTAGAAAGATGTTCTAAATCAAAGCTTATCAAACTCATTGGTAAAATCATGGAAGAAAGTCTTGCAATGAAACAAAGAATGGATGAACTTGAATTTGAAACGGAAAATATTATGGTTGAATATGAGAACTCTGCTACAGTGTCTTTGCAACTAGAGTCCTCACGTGAAGAAAGCAAATCCCTAAAAATCAAAGTGATGTGTCTTAAACTAGAGAACGCTAAGCTTAGGGAAGAAGTGAAGGTGTTAGGAAAGAATCCTATCATTGAGGAAGTTAGACCAATGGTTTTTGTCCCAGCCAAGAGAGGACTAGGTTATGAGTCTGACACTAAGAACTCTCTACCTAGTGACTTTGAGGCAAGCAGAACCTCAGAACTTGAACTTGAAAGGGAGAAAACCAAGAATCTTCTTGAGAGAATTAGAGTCCTAGAGAGTGGAGAGAAAGGTCAAGAGGACTACTACACTAACTCCACTAGTCGTAGGATCTATAAGAAAATTGCTAAGGGGGAAGGTTCTAAAGTCTGTAACCCTCAAAGGATGAAAGAGAACAAAATCCAACGTCCCAATAAGAAGTAATACCTTGGTACTTACTATAGGACGTGTTGGTATTGTGGACAAGGAGATCACTTCAAATATGACTGTGCAAAACTTAAGGAAGACATTGAAAATGGAAAAGCTGCTAGGACTAACAATGAAAATGCTAAGTCCGTCCCTAAGGATAATCCTAGGCGTCCTAGACATTCTAGGATTTTTTTCCGAAAGCATGCTATTTCAAATGATGTTAATTTGATTGACTATTTGCGAGAACCAGAGTTTTATTACTGTAACGAACCAGGTAAGGAACACCTTGCCTGGGTCGCCAAACACTAACTTTGTTTTGGCAGGTGGAAGTGAGGGGACGCCCATGGATCAATGATAGTGGCGCCTCAAATCATATGACAGGAAGCCAGATCCATCTCACTTCTATCCAAAATAGTGCCACGGGAGGAATTGTTTCGTTTGGCAACAAGGGCAAGGGAAAGATCAAAGGGACGGGAACTGCCATTCTCAATCCGTCCATCAAAGCAACCAATGTCAGTCTTGTTGAAGGACTTGGCTTCAATCTCCTTAGCGTCTCTCAAATGTGTGATCAAGGTGAAAATCTAGTCACATTTGACTCAAAGGAATGCGTTACCATCAACAAGAAGTCCAACAAAGTTGTTCTCAAAGGAGTACGCAAGAATAATGTCTACATCTTCAATCAAGAGTTCAAGCCTAAATAAGAATTGTGCCTATCTGTTTCGAAGGAGGACGCTGACCTCTGGCATCGCCGCCTTGGCCATGCTGGACTAAGCACAATCCTTAAGCTACACCAAAGAAACCTTGTGAAAGGACTTCCCCGAATTGATCCTGAGAAAGTTGAACAATGCGAAGCCTGTATCAAAGGGAAGCAAACAAGAATGTCTTTCAAGTCCAAAAACGAAGTCAGTACGAAGAAGCATTTAGAACTTCTCCATATGGATCTTTGTAGACCAATGAAGACGCTGAGCTACGGTGGAAAGAGGTACATTTACGTTCTTGTAGATGATTTTTCTCGATTCACTTGGGTTCTTTTCTTGGTGTCAAAAGCAGATTGGTTCAACGCATTCAAAGTCTTCATCAAACAAGTGGAAGTTGCTCTTGGGACGTCTCTCAAAGCCATACGATCAGACCATGGGACGGAGTTCCAGAACTCAGAGTTCCTGGCCTACTGTGATCAACATGGCGTCTCCCACAACTTCTCAGCTCCAAGGACTCCTCAACAAAATGGAGTTGTCGAAAAAAAGAATAGGATGCTTGAGGATATGGCAAGAACTATGCTGCTAGCAAATGGCGTCCCCAAGTACTTCTGGGCGGAAGCTATTGCTACAGCATGCTACATCATCAATCGTGCCATGATCCGTCCTCTGTTGAAAAAGACGTCCTATGAGTTGTTGAATGGAAGGAAGCCTCGCATTGACTATATCAGAGTTTTTGGATGCAAGTGCTTTGTCCACAACAACGACAAAGAACGACTTGGAAAGTTTGATGCAAGGAGTGATGAAGCCATATTCCTTGGGTACTCTCTCACCAGCAAAGCATATAGAGTTTTCAACAAAAAGGACTCTAAAGCTTGAGGAGAGTATTCATGTTGTGTTCAAAGAGAGTTCTTCTCACAAAGAAAAACAAAGTAAGAAAGAACGCTCTTCTTCACAACAGCAGGACGACTCTGAAGACGAAATTGAAGATTGGTCCTCTGGAAAATACTATGCTCCTAAGGACGCTACTCCAAATCCTGAAGAAGTCTCAGTGGACGCTCCTAGTATTGTTCAGGGAGTTCCCTCTCGAAGTGAATCTCCAGTTCAACGAGATGTGGCTGAATCAAGTCAACAAAGTGAGCAACGTCAAAGTGTGGACGCTCTCTTTAAGGGGGAACACACTGAGGACGATGCTCAAGATGATAGTGATGATTCTGATGGAGATATTGATCCAAGATTTGTTCAATTATTCCAAAGGGAGTCCCGCTTCTCTAGGGATCACCCAACTTCTCAAATTGTCTCAGATCCTTCTCAAGGAGTTCAAACAAGGTCAGCTGCAAGCAAGTCCCAAAGTGCAAATCTAGCTTTTTGTGCATTCAATGCCTTTGTCTCTACGATGGAACCAAAGAACATCAAGGATGCACTTCAGGACACTGACTGCATTCAAGCTATGCAAGAAGAACTTAATCAGTTTGAAAGAAACAAAGTTTGGACCCTCGTCCCAAAGGAAAAAACATCATAGGGACGCGCTGGGTGTTCAAAAATAAGCTTGATGAAAGTGGACGTGTGTCAAGGAATAAGCCAAGACTGGTGGCTCAAGGATTCAAGCAAGAGGAAGGCATAGACTATGATGAAACCTTTGCTCCTGTTGCTAGAATTGAGGCCGTCCGTCTCCTTATTGCCTTTGCCGCGCACAAGGGATTCAAGTTATTTCAGATGGACGTCAAGACTGCCTTTCTCAATGGAAAACTCAAGGAGGAAGTGTATGTTGCTCAGCCCCCTGGATTTGAGGACGCCTCTTGACTCGGCCAAAGTCGTTGTTCCCTTATCAAAAATAAATCCCAAACATGCAAACAACAGTATAGTAGGCAAGCAAGGGGTCGAACCCAAGAGAATCAGTTTCTATTCAGATTTTATGGTTTTCATGCAAGTAATCAAAGGGGGGTTTGAAAGTTGGTTTCAATCAAAGGTTATCAAGTAGAGTTTATCCAATCAATTCCACTTTATTAATCTGTTGATCATGAATTCATCCACCTCTTTATATGCCTAGGTCAATTCCAATCCCAATCATTAGCAATCGCAAGTCCACGGTCCAAGCAATTCTATAATCCTAGGCAAGGACGCTTAACCTAGAATCATCATAGAGCATAGGGATATTAGGAAATCAAATCATGCAATCAAGCTACGAGTCTCATGCACAATTTAACCATTGAATACTCTTCCCTAAACTAGTCCACGGTCCTATAGGAAAGATTCATATACAACAACCAATCCTAAATCAAACAATAGATCTAAGTCAATCAAACAAGTTGGCCAGACTCATAAAATCAAGCATAGATCATGGGATGAAGCACAAGAGTATCAATAAAGACCTAGGGATAAAGAGATTACCAGAATTTCACAACTTCAGAATAAAGCTTCCTTGATCGAATAAACTCAAGAGGAGAGTTAGTTCTCCATTACAAAGAAAACTTTAATCTTTATTGAAAGAACACTTGATTGACAAGTAAATTGTATATCCTAAAAACCTCAAAGGTTCCCCTGAAATAGCCCCAAAGATCAACCTTTTCGGACTAGATAAGATAGGAAACCGAAAGATAAGAAAGAAAACAAGATATAAAAGATAGAATTTTCGTCCGCGTGAAAGTCGGCCGCACCGCGACCGCGGCATCACCACCGCGCCCGCGGCGGTCTTCTTTGGTCAAAAGCTGAGTCGGCTTCTACCGCGACCGCGCCACAGACAGCGTGACCGAGGCCTTCATGGTCTTGGTTGGTTCGTCTCTTCACGCCACCGCGCCCGCGTCCTAGACAACGCGACCGCGATATCCATGCAATGGCGAATCTTCGTCTTTAAGCTCTTTAACTCTTGATTCTTCATAACTTGTGTCTTCGGTCTTCATATTACAATAACGCTCAAATGTAACCTAAACAATCTCTAAATCATCTCAAAATACAAGAGTTATCCTATACAAAATAGCCTGAATCAAATTCCCCCATACTTAGATCTTGCTCGTCCTCGAGTAAGCTCAAAACAAATCTTACAAGGTAGCACATCTAAGATCTCAGGAAATACAAGGGAAGATAAAAACACTCAGATCACAACCCGAACCCAAAAATATAGAGAAATCATGAGCATAAAACAATGAAGCTCAAACACACACCTCACAACATGATATAGCACTCAACCTCTAAAAACATGAAAGAGAGCAACCTAGGATCTACCCAAATCTAACATGAAGCCCCAAAGTCCCCAAGCAAGAATGATCCTAAACACTCGAATTTTACCGCTCAATTCTGCTTAGGCGCCCTTTCGGATTTTCACCTAACCGCTCTTTTCATTTTTCTCAAGGGTGTGCTCACAAATACTCACAACTCTCATGAACCTCATATTACCCCAGCCTAATGCTGGTCCGGGTTACCTGCTTATTACCTGACCCGCCCTTTCAGGTTTTCGACTCATCCCAGGATTTCATATGCCTTTTTTCAACTTTTTATGGCTTTTTCTATCTTTTTTTTCTTTTCTTTCCTTCTTTATTATGCAAAAAGTATGGTGCAAGTGCTCCATGAAAAGAAGAAAATCAAAAATCTGAAGCAAATTTCTAGCTAAGCTAACTAGGATAAGCGAATGCGAGTACTCCTTCCCCCATACTTAAATCCTTCATTGTCCTCAATGAAGCAAAGAGAAAGGATAGAAGCAAGGAGAAAGGTATATCAGAAGACTCACAATCGATGAAGAGGGGTGGAATGGAAGAACTCTTCATAGGTGGTAGGAGGGAAAGCTTCGTATTTCCAATCGGCTGGCTCACCGCGGGCGCGACACTAGGGGCGCGGGCGCGGAATTTCGGCAGAGAGCGAAGTCATTATCGGGTGGTCACCGCGGGTGCGGCTGATGAAGCGCGGGCGCGGAATATGTGCAGGAGCATAGTCGCGACTTCGTCTTGAAAAACGTAATGGGCAAACAACCTTCGTATCTTGGCTCGTCTCTCGAGAGATAGATGAATACTTGAACTCGAGCCATGGAGATGAAATCCCGGGGAAACAAAGCTCCCCCATACTTAGGCTTTTACACATAGCCAAAGAATGGAAAGTACAAAGGTGAATGAAAAGACAAGAAATAGAAGATGGAAAGATAGAAGATGGATAGAATGGATGTAGATAGATGGAAAATATAGATGTAGAATGGGACCAAAAAGTCCTCTTTTTGTGTTTTTTTTTCTTTTCTCTTTTATATCTTTTTTTTTCTTTTTTTTTCTTTTTTTTTCAAAATAAAAACGAGCTAAAACCGCGACGCAGTATGGTTGCCGCGAACACGGGCTAGTACCTGTTCGTCGAGGCGCGCTGATGATCCACCGCGGGCGTGGCCAAGGCGGCGCAGGCGCGGTATCACACCAGGCGTGTCCTTTCGGACCTAGTACCTGCATGTTAGCTAGAAAAACAAACAAATCCTAAGCTCAGAATGGAAAAACAATTTAAACTAATCCTTGGGTTGCCTCCCAAGTAGCGCTTTTGTTTAACGTCGTTGGCTCGACGTGGATACGATCAATATGGGTCCTCATCAACATGAATTCGGACCTCGTTGCCACCATGAGATATGGAAAGAGATCCATTGGCAACGTCAATGACCGTATTGGCGGTTTTCATGAATGGGCGACCAAGTAAGAGAACCGGGTCGTACCACCCTTCGCCTATCTCCATCACATAAAAATCTGCAAGAAAGATCAAACCATGCACCTGAACTAGGACATCCTCAACTAACCCTTTTGGGCGCACATTAGAATGGTCAGCCAACTCAATAACAATATCAGATTCCTTTAAAGGACCAAGGCCTAACCTATCATACATGCAAGCTGGGAGAACATTAATGGAGGCACCTAAATCTAGCATAGCACGCTCAATTTTAGTTTCTCCAATAGTGACAGGGACGGTGAACCTTCCTGGGTCAGAGCATTTTTTAGGTAATTGCTTCTGGAGTAGGGAATTACAAGTCTCAATTTTGCTATCCTGCGTTTTTCAACTAGAGCTACTTTCTCAATTTTAAGACTAGTCCTATTCTTTCTTTTTATGGTGCATAGCTCTTTCATAAACTTAGCAAAACAAGGGACTCTTTGGATGAGATTGATGAGAGGAACATTTACCTGGCAATTGGCGAAGGTCTCGAAGAGTTCCTTGTCATGTGCCGGCTTCCTTGTGTCCTTGAGTGCTTCGGGGAATGGGGGAGAGGGCTTGAAAGAGCTCAATGGTGGAAGTGGTTCTGCCACATAGCCACCGTCCTCCTCTATTACTGGGGTGCGGGCGCGTCTAGGAGAGCTCGGACGCGGGGGCGAATAGTTCTTGAAAGCATAATCGAGTAAAGCCCCAAAGTTCCGCTCTGCCTCCTTACCGCGGGCGCGGTCCGGGCTCCGCGGTCGCGTCGCCTCTCGCCTCTCGTGGTCCAAGTCCTCTGTCTGATGTCCGCGGGCGCAGGAGGGCGAGCGCGGGCGCGGATTTCCAACAGAGACTTGGTCTTCTGCTTCTACTGCCCCGGCGCGGTCGCGGCCAGGGGAACGCAGTCGTGGATCATCACCAGTGGGTGATTCCCGACTCGCCAATGCTCTAACGCTCCTTAGGTTCATGGCACTCACATTCTTCTTGTGGTTGAGCGGTTGAGAGGGAAGTTTCCCGGAATCCTTAGACTCGAGCCAATTAATCATGGTGGCAAGTGATGTCTCTCATTTTGGAGGTGTTTTAGTAGTTAATTTCTCTTGTAAATATGTGTTTTTCATTCTCTTCTTTGTTAGTTTTGTTCCTTTCTAGCTTAGTTCCCGGTTTTTTTTGAGATTCGGAAACTATGCAAGTTTGCTTTGTTTTGTAGGAAAAATGGCAAGAATGAGGACATTTTGGAGGAGCTCGTGAAGGAGCCAAGTCAAGGAGTGGATGAGCCAAGCAAAGAATGAAGTGGAGCTAAAGGAAACCCAAGAAGAAGACAAGGATCGAGGCCCGGGACCGAGCACCACCACGTCGGGCCCGAGATCGAGCAGCTAGAGACCAGGACCGACGTTCCCAACGTCTGGCCCGATGTTGCCCCGTGTCGATCCAAGTCGTCAATAGAGTGGATTGTTCCCCAAAGCATATTTTTAGCAACTTTCCACATTTGCCCCTTTCTAAAATTAGGAATTCCTTGGTCCCCAATCTAAGGAGTAGGATAATTAGAGGTGATTAGTGATCATTTGAAGGGGGGGAGCAAGAGTTCACACACACCACACCCAAAATCACTCTCTAAGGGCTCAAGGAAGACTTGGAGAGCAAGGAGAAGAGAGGAGAAGGAAGAGAAGAGGAGATCGGTGGCCTAGAGAGGAGGATTTGTGAGTTTTGTACTTTGTTTTGCTTTGGTTCTAGTAGAATTGAGACTTGGATCTTGTTGGACTTTGAGATTTGAATGCAATTGGAGTTTGGTTTGATGTTGATGATTGAGATTTGCTTGATTTCCCTTTTGATTATGTTTTTCTCTTACCATATGGAGTAGATTCCATAGTCTTGGGCTATGGGGGAATCCCCTAGCTAGGATTGGGTAGAAAACCCCAATTCCATAGCCTTTGAGTGCTAGATCTATGAATCCTCTCTACACGAAGCTTCAATTCTCTTGTGAAAACAAGGGGCTTAGGGCTTGTGATTGGTAAGAGTAAGCGAGAGCATTCTCGAACCCAATCACTAGACCTAACATCGAAGGAGAGTGAAAACTCCCTAAGGTCGAGGTGTAGAGTGGAGAGATTGAAGGCTAGCAACCTCGATCTCACAAGGATCAAACACTTATTGGTTGAATTGGGGTGGAATTACCCAAGTCTAGTTAGGGAAGGAACCCAAAATCCCAAGACCGATCTACTATTTTGCCTAGACCGAGATCCCCAGTACATCGGGCCCGACGTTCCCTGTGTCGGTCCCGTGCAAATCTACCTCGATCCACCCTCGGACCGAAGTGACCTGTGTCTGTCCGAGGTGATTTCTCTTATTTTTCCTCGTTTTGCCTTTCTTTTACCTCTTTTTAGTTTTTCGGGTACTCTCGACGCACGAAATCCCGTGTGTTCGACACCCTACCTCTTTACTACAATTGAGGTTCGGTTTTATAAATTTAAATTGTGAGACCCTCCGATCCCGGACCGATCAGAATTTTGGCGCAGTTGCCGGGGAGTTCTACTTGTTTGAGGTACCCTTTAGTTGAGTCTTTGATTTGGTAGTGATTTGGGTGAGGGACTAGCCCAAACCCCTTGTTTCTTTTGATTCGGTTTTGTTTGTGTCTTTGGTTGTAGGTGCATACGAGCTCGTTCCGTCCGAGGAACACTTGAGCTCGACTTTGTGTGTGACCCGGAGAGTATTCTAAGGCAAGCCCGAAAGAAGAAGAGGATGTGATTCACTCTATGTTGTATGGGTTAACTCTTGTATTTTAGAGCTATATTGAGAGTGTTTAGGTTAGTTTTGAGTGTTATTGTAATATCAAGACCGAAGACACAAGATGTGAAGAATCAAGAGTAAAAGAGCTTAAATACGAAGAATCGCCACTGCATGATTTCCGCGGACGCGTTACCTGTGGCGCGGGCGCGGTGGAGTGAAGGAGCGAACCATCTTGGACCGTGAAGGCCGCGGACGCGGAGCCACTGGTGCGGTCGCGGTAGAAGCTGAACCCGGTTTGACCATTTGAAGGCCGCCGTGGGCGCGGTTCTGGTGCCGCGGTCGCGGTGGTAGCCGACTTTAGACGGGCGAGATTTCACCGTTTCTATCTTGTTTCCTTTCTTATCTTTCGGTTTCCTATCTTATGTAGTCCGAAAAGGTTGATCTTTTAGGATATATAAGGGGAACCTTTCTAGGTTTTGAGGATATCCACTATTCTTGTCAATCAATTGTAATTCAATAAAGACTAGAGTTTTCTTTGTAATGGAGAACTAACTCTCCTCTGGAGTTTATTCAATCAAGGAAGCTTTATGATGAAGTTGTGAAATTCTGGTAACCTCTTTATCCTTAGGTCTTTATTGATACTCTTGTGCTTCATTCCATGATCTCTGTGTGATTATATGAGCCTGATCAACTTGTTTAATTATCTTAGATCTATTGTTTGAATTAGGATTGGTTGTTGTCTATGCATCTTTCCTATTCTCGAAACAACTCTATTCTAGGACCGTGGACTAGTTTAGGGAAAAGTATTCAATGGTTGAGTGGTGCATGAGACTCGTAGCTCGATTGCATGATTTGATTTCCTATTATCCCTGTGCTCTATGCTAATTCTAGGTTAAGCGTCCTTGCCTAGGGTTATAGAATTGCTTGGACCGTGGACTTGCGATTTCTAATGATTGGGATTGGAATTGACCTAAGCATATAAAGAGGTGGATGAATTCATGATCAACTGATTAATAAAGTGGAATTGATTGAATGAACTCTGCTTGATAACTTTGATTGAAACCAACCTTCAAAACCCCTCCTTTTGAATACTTGCATGAAAATCACATAAAATCTGAATAAAACTGATTCCTTTGGGTTCGACCCCTTGCTTGCCTACTATACTTGTGTTTGCATGTTTGGGATTTATTTTTGATTAGGGAACAACGACTTTACCCGAGTCAAATTTTGGCGCCGTTGCCGGGGAATCTCTTTCTTGTATGGATTTGTGTGCGTTTTTTTTCAGTTCTGCGCCCAAACCGCGCCCGCGGCCCCCTCAGCGCGCCCGCGGTTTGTACGCAGAACCACCCTTTGGGTTCGGACCTAACACATGGTCCGTACCCGGTCTACTAATACTTCTCCTGTTCGCTTTGATCCAGAAATTGACAGGACTCTTCGGAAGATAAGGAGCGCCCCCAGAGTGTCTACCTCTCACAATCTTCTTGAATCTCTCTCTCTCTCTGATTCTGAACCAGAAGGCGTCATGACAGAACAAACAATTCGTCAACTCACAGCGCCTGATCTCCAGCAACAGCAGCTCGCTGTTCAATTCCCCGAACTTGGGGAGGGTGTGAAGTTCGAGCTCAAGTCCGGCCTCATCCACCACTTGCCCAAATTTCACGGGTTGAGTGGCGAGGACCCGAACAAGCATCTTACTGAATTCCACGCGGTGTGCGTGAGTATGAAGCCCACTGATGTAACGGAGGATCAAATCAAGCTCCGGGCTTTTCCCTTCTCTCTTGAAGATACCGCCAAGGACTGGCTCCTTTATTTGGTGCCAGGTTCTATCACTACTTGGGCGGCCATGAAGAAGGCGTTTCTTGAGAAGTACTTCCCCGCTTCTAAACAAACATCGATTAAGAAGCAACTCAGCAGCTTGGAGCAAGGGGAAGACGAGAACCTCTATGACTATTATGAGCGCTACAAGAGGCTCATCGCAAGTTGTCCCTATCATGGCTACCAAGCCAAAGACCTTATTTGCTACATCATTGAGGGACTCTGCGACAATGACAAGAGGCTCGTGAATGCATCTTGTGGGGGTAGTTACGAGAACTTGACTCCTGCTGCAGCTTTTCAGAAGATGGAGATCTTGGCGGAACAAGCCCGCAATCAAAAATCAAGGACCAAGGTGAGGTCCGTTAGTGTGGTGAATGAGTCCCTGAATGCTGAAGTAAGGGAGCTCAAAGATCTTATGAAGCAATTCCTCACAAAGAGGACGACCCAGCAAGTCAACGCTTGCGGTCTTTGCTATGATGCAAGCCACCACACGGATCAATGCCCTACTATTCAGGAGACCGAGGAATCAGTCAAAGCTATTGGCAATTATGGTGCGCCCCGACCCCGGAATGATCCTTATTCTAACACCTACAATCCGGGGTGGGCGAACCATCCTAACATGAGGTGGAACAACCAGCAGCAGCAAGACCCACCACAACAGCAGCAGCAGTATGCTCCTCAGGGCCAGCAACAACAATTCCGGTCCAACAATTATGCCCCGAGAGCGCCTGCTCCGTCTCAGAATGACGCTATTACGGCCCTCTTGAAGGAGAACCAAGAGACGAGAGCCGCTGTAAAAAATCTTGAGACTCAGCTGAGCCAACTTGCCACTATGATCAATAGGCTCGAGTCTAAGGATTCCGGGAAATTTCCCTCTCAACCGCTCAATCACAAGGAGAATGTGAGTGCCATGAATTTGAGGAGCGGAAGAACACTAACGAGCCGGACATCACCCACTGGTGACGTACCGCGCCCGCGCTCCCCTGGCCGCGACCGCGCCGGGGCGTCAGAAGACGAAGGCCAAGCTTCTGTGGGTATTCCGCGGCCGCGCTCTCCCCTCCGCGCCCGCGGAATTCCTGCAGAGCCCATGGAGCACGAGAGTCGTAGCGACCCGCGCCCGCGGAGTCCGGACCGCGCCCGCGGTAAGGAGGCCGAGAGGAATTTTGAAGCTTTGCTCGACTATGCTTTCAAGAATTATTCGCCTCATCGTCCAAGCTCTCCTAGAAGAAACCGAGATCCCGCAATAAAAGAGGACGACGGCTATGTAGCTCAACCCCTTCCACCATTGGATTCTTTCAAGCCATCCCCTCCATTCCCCGAAGCTCTCAAGGACACAAGGAAGCCGGCACATGACAAGGAACTCTTCGAGACCTTCGCCAATTGTCGGGTAAATGTTCCTCTTCTTAATCTCATTCAAAGTGTCCCTCGTTTTGCTAAATTCATGAAAGAGCTATGCACTATTAAAAGAAAGAATAGGACTAGTCCTAAGATTAAGAAGGTCGCTCTAGTTGAAAAAACTCAGGATAGCAAAATTGAGGCTTGTAAGTCCCTACTCCAAAAACAATTGCCTAAAAAATGTTCAGACCCAGGAAGATTCACCGTCCCTGTCACTATTGGAGAAACTAAAATTGAGCATGCTATGCTAGATTTAGGTGCCTCCATTAATGTTCTCCCAGCTTGCATATATTATAGGTTAGGCCTCGGTCCTTTGAAGAAATCTGATATTGTCGTTGAATTGGCCGATCACTCTAATGTGCACCCGAAAGGGTTAGTTGAGGATGTTCTAGTGCAGGTGCAGGGTTTGATCTTTCCTGCAGATTTTTATGTAATGGAGATAGGCGAAGGGCGGTACGACCCGGTTCTCTTACTTGGTCGTCCATTCATGAAAACCGCCAACACGGTCATTGATGTTGCCAATGGATCTCTTTCCATATCTCATGGTGGCAACACGGTCCGAATTGATGTTGATGAGGACCCGTATTGATCGTATCCACGTCGAGCCAACGACGTTAAACAAAAGCGCTGCTTGGGAGGCAACCCAAGGATTAGATATATTGTTTTTCCATTCTTAGCTTAGGATTTGCTTGTGTTTTTAGCTAACATGCAGGTACTAGGTCCGAAAGGACACGCCTGGCGTGATACCGCGCCCGCGCCGCCTTGGCCGCGCCCGCGGTGGACCGTCAGCGCGCCCCGACGAACAGGTACTAGCCCGTGCTCGCGGCAACCATACTGCGTCTCGGTTTTAGCTCGTTATTATGAAAAAAAAAAAAATTTGAAAAATAATTGAAAAAGAGAAAAAAAAAAAAAAAAGAGGACTTATTGGTCCCATTCTACCTCTATATCTTTCATCCATTTATATCCATTCTATTCCATCTTCTATCTTTCCACATTCTATTTCTTCTTTCTTTCCATCTTTGTACTTTCCATTCTTTGGCTATGTGTAAAGCCTAAGTTTGGGGGAGCTTTGTTTCCCCGGGATGTTATCTCCACGGCTCGAGTTCGCGTATTGATCCATCTCAAGACGAGCCATGATACAAAGGTTGTTTATACATTACATTTTTCGAGACGATGTCAAGACCACGGCCCTGCACAAGAATCGTGGCCGCGCCTCACCATCCGCGTTCGCGGTGACCACCTGTGCACGACTTCCCTCTCTGCCATGATTCCGCGCCCGCGCCCATGGTGCCGCGCCCGCGGTTCGCCAACAGACTTGGATTACGGAGTATCATTCTACCACCTTTGAAGAGTTCTTCCATTCCACTACTCTTCAATCGTTTGTGAGTCTTCTGATATACCTTCTTCCTTGCTTCTATCCTTTTTCTTTGCTTCATTGAGGACAATGAAGGATTTAAGTATGGGGGAAGGAGTACTCGCATTCGCTTATCCTAGTTAGCTTAGTTAGTGATTTGCTTCAGATTTTTGATTTTCTTCTTTTCATGGAGCACTTGCATCATACTTTTTGCATAATAAAGAAAGAAAAGAAAAGAAAAAGATAGAAAGAGCCATAAAAATTGGAAAAAGGCATATTAAATCCTGGGATGAGTCGAAAACCCGAAAGGGCGGCTCAGGTAATAAGCAGGTAACCCGGACCAGCATTAGGCTGAGGTAATATGAGGTTTATGAGAGTTGTGAGTATTTGTGAGCACACCTATAGAAAAATGAAAAGAGTGGTTAGGTGAAAACCCGAAAGGGCGCCTAAGCAGAATTGAGCGGTAAAATTTGAGTGACTAGGATTCATTCTTGCTTGGGGACTTTGGGGCTTACATGTTAGATTTGGGTAGATCCTAGGTTGCTCTCTTTCATGTTTTAGAGCTTGAGTGTTATATATGTTGTGAGGTGTGTGTTTTAGCTTCATTGTTTTATGCTCATGATTTCTCTATTTTTAGGTTCGGGTTGTGAGTTGAGTGTTTTTATCTTTCCTTGTATTTCCTGAGATCTTAGATGTGCTGACTTGTTATATTTGTTTTGAGCTTACCCGAGGACGAGCAAGATCTAAGTATGGGGGAATTTGATTCACTCTATGTTGTATGGGTTAACTCTTGTATTTTAGAGCTATATTGAGAGTGTTTAGGTTAGTTTTGAGTGTTATTGTAATATCAAGACCGAAGACACAAGATGTGAAGAATCAAGAGTAAAAGAGCTTAAATACGAAGAATCGCCACTGCATGATTTCCGCGGACGCGTTACCTGTGGCGCGGGCGCGGTGGAGTGAAGGAGCGAACCATCTTGGACCGTGAAGGCCGCGGACGCGGAGCCACTGGCGCGGTCGCGGTAGAAGCTGAACCCGGTTTGACCATTTGAAGGCCGCCGCGGGCGCGGTTCTGGTGCCGCGGTCGCGGTGGTAGCCGACTTTAGACGGGCGAGATTTCACCGTTTCTATCTTGTTTCCTTTCTTATCTTTCGGTTTCCTATCTTATGTAGTCCGAAAAGGTTGATCTTTTAGGATATATAAGGGGAACCTTTCTAGGTTTTGAGGATATCCACTATTCTTGTCAATCAATTGTAATTCAATAAAGACTAGAGTTTTCTTTGTAATGGAGAACTAACTCTCCTCTGGAATTTATTCAATCAAGGAAGCTTTATGATGAAGTTGTGAAATTCTGGTAACCTCTTTATCCTTAGGTCTTTATTGATACTCTTGTGCTTCATTCCATGATCTCTGTGTGATTATATGAGCCTGATCAACTTGTTTAATTATCTTAGATCTATTGTTTGAATTAGGATTGGTTGTTGTCTATGCATCTTTCCTATTCTCGAAACAACTCTATTCTAGGACCGTGGACTAGTTTAGGGAAAAGTATTCAATGGTTGAGTTGTGCATGAGACTCGTAGCTCGATTGCATGATTTGATTTCCTATTATCCCTATGCTCTGTGCTAATTCTAGGTTAAGCGTCCTTGCCTAGGGTTATAGAATTGCTTGGACCGTGGACTTGCGATTTCTAATGATTGGGATTGGAATTGACCTAAGCATATAAAGAGGTTGATGAGTTCATGATCAACTGATTAATAAAGTGGAATTGATTGAATGAACTCTGCTTGATAACTTTGATTAAAACCAACCTTCAAAACCCCTCCTTTTGAATACTTGCATGAAAATCACATAAAATCTGAATAAAACTGATTCCTTTGGGTTCGACCCCTTGCTTGCCTAATATACTTGTGTTTGCATGTTTGGGATTTATTTTTGATTAGGGAACAACGACTTTACCCGAGTCAGGATGGCGGACCAAGCCTGTGATGAGGAAGTCGAAAGGATGAGAGCCGACATGGCTCGAATGCAACTTGAAATGGCGAACCGAGATGCCAAGGCCCGTAGAGAGAGGGAGCAAAGGATGAGATTGGAGGCTCAAGTCAACACCCAACCCCGGAATGCTAGACAATACATGCATCCGGAGTTGAAGGTGCCCGAGCCGGCCATCGTCTTGCCGGAGGTGTCAAAGAATTTTGAGATCAAAACTAAATTTATCTCACTCATCAAGAGAGAGCAATTCCAAGGGAGACCGAATGAGTGCCCGATCGAGCATGTGAAGCAATTCAAAGATCTTTGTGAGACCATCTCGACGGACGATGAGACACTTGAGTACGTGCTACTCAAAGCCTTCAAGTGGTCTTTGGGAGGCAAAGCTTTGCATTGGTTGGAGAGCCAAGCACCTCGTTCTATCACATCATGGAGAGCTCTCAACGACTCATTCTTGATGAAGTTCTTTCCGCCCACCAAGACGACGGAGCTTAGAAGGAAGATTGCTAGCTTTCAACAAGGAGTCCACGAGCCACTCTTCGAGGCTTGGGATCGGTTCAAAGAGATGTTGAGGGCATGTCCAACGCATGGGCAACAACCTTATGTCCTACAAGACATTTTCTTCCAAGGAATCAACCCCGCCACCAAGGATAAATTGAACCTCCATACCGATTGTGGGTTCATTGACTTGCCTCCGGAGCAAGCATGGGAGTTGCTAGACAAGCTCTCGGATTATGAGGCCATGTATGGAGTCAATCAAGTGAGCAAGGAAGTGAGAGTCCATGGAGATGGTCCGAAGAGGCTCTACGATCCCAAAAGTGAAGAGGTGGACAAAGATGTGAAGATCCAATTCTTGGAGGATGAGTTGAACAAGATGAAGAGGCTCTATCACCAAAAGCAAAACACAAGAGCATGCGAAGAGTGTGGTTCTTTAAAGCATGGAGCTCAAGAGTGCCCAAATGAGCGCCAAGTTCGATTGGGTGAGCAAATTGAAGAGGCCAACTATGTTCAAAGGAACTTCGGAGGGAGAACCAATTTCAACAATGGAGGAAGGTGGAACCAAGGCCAAGCTAGTGGCTACAACAACAACTTCAACCAACACGAGCCAAGGGCCCAACCACCACCATACCAACCTCCGGGATTCTATGAGCAAACACCACAATGGGCTCAAGATTTGATGAATCAAGTCACCAACATAGAGACCCAATTCAAGGAGTTTGGTGTGTGGAGAAGACAAGTGGACAACCAATTTGTTCACATGGCAAATCAACTTCCAAGGGAGGAAGGGAGACTCCCGGGCCGACCCGAGGAGAATCCCCGTGCACAACAACAACAAAATGAAGTTCGTGCCATAGGATTGAGGAGTGGACGGAGTTTGCCCGAGCCACGAGTTCCAAGGACGAGTGAAGAAAGTCGGACCGAGGTACCCAGCACCTCGGGCCCGACGTGCCCAGACATCGATCCAGAAGACGGAGGAGGTCCCCTGAGTAGGACCGAGGTGGAACCCAAGTCGGGCCCGACATGCCCTGAAGTCGGCCCGAGTTACCCAGATGCACTCTGCCCCCGGTCCGAAGTACCCGATGTCGGTCCCGACGTCGATCCTAAGTCGGTCCAAGCTGAGATCGTTGAGAAAGAGAAAGATCGATCCAAGGAGGTGGATCCAAGCAAGAAGCAAGGTGCTACCACTCTTCCATATCCTATGAAGAAGCCCAAGGAGATTCTTGAGGGCAAGTTCAAGCGGTTCTTGAAGCTTTTGCAAGGCTTGAACATCACCATTCCATTCACCGATGCTCTAAGTGAGATGCCATCTTATGCAAAGTTTCTAAAGGAAATTTTGAGCAAGAAGAGGTCAATTGTTGAGATGCAAGATGAGGTGAAGATCTTGGAGCTACCTCAAAAGCTAGGTGATCCCGGAAGATTTGCCATCACCGTGGGGATTGGATCCCAACAATTCAAGGCTCTTTGTGATCTAGGAGCTAGCATATCGGTTATGCCCATGAGCATATGGAGAAGGGCTAACCTAGGAGATATGGAACCGGTGGATATGAGTCTTACTATGGCTGATGGTTCATCAACAAAGGCTACCGGAATTCTAGATGACGTCCCGGTTAGAGTTGGAAGATATTTTGTGCCCGATGATTTCGTGATCTTAGACATGAAAGAGGATCCGATGGTGCCCATTATTCTCGGAAGGTCGTTTCTAGCTACGGCGGGTGCCAAGTTTGATGTGAGGAATGGGAAAGTCACTTTCGAGATTGGCGAGGAAAAAGTGGAGTTCCATTTCAACAAAGCTCTTAATGAACCGGATGCGTTGGCGATCTTGAAATTAGAGGAAAGTGCCAAGCGCAAGAGGGAGGAGTTGGAACCCACAATAGAGGAAGAAGCACCATTGAGAGAACATGACATGGTCAATGTTCAAGTTCATGAAGAACCAAGAAGTGGAGATAGCCCGAGAAGCCATGAAGAGTATCCTAATCTATATCCTTTTGATGTGGGAGATTCTTACATTTGTCTAAGTGATTTGAAAGAGGATTTAGAGGATGACTACCTTTGCTTGAGTGATTTGCAAGAAGATTTGAGTTATAATGTCATTGAGTCCTCTAGAAATTCTTTAGACTTTTGTGATGTAGGTAATGAAGAGCAAGTCGAGAAGATGCAAGAGATGCCAACCTACACTTTGGAGGACAAAGGAGAATTTGGAGGCCATTCTTTCATCAAACACAAATGGTGGCACTTTGGCTATGAGAATTGTGGAGGTGCAAATGACAAGGAGGATCAATTCACCATTTTTCACCCTCCTTGAAGGGTAGAGGTTAGAAGTCAAGCTAGTGACTTAAAAGAAGCGCTCCTCGGGAGGCAACCCGGGTTTAGTAGGTTCATTTTCGTAGTTTCTAGTTTGTTTTTCTTTGCCTTAGCATAGATTCTTCCTAATCTCTTCTCTAGCATGTATTTTGTGGATATATGTGTTATGTGAGCTTCATGATTATGTGTGGTATTTGTGGAAATGATGCAATTACTTGTGGGTAGAATATACCAAGCCGAGGGAATTTTAGGAAACAAAACCGGGTAGGACCGAGGTACCCAGTACCTCGGGCCCGAGGTCCCAACGTCGGTCCAAGCTAGCCGACCCATTTTGGACTTGATTTTGATGGAAATTCCTATTTTACCCTTCTGACGTACCTTTGTCTTCTACCCCATTTAAGCCCCCTTTCCCTTACCTAACACTCATTACCTCCATAACTACCTTCCCAAAATACCAATCCCTTCAAAAACCCCCAATTCGATCCCTATCTCCCACCATACTCGAACCTCAAGCCATCTCACCACAAGATCTCGATCCAACCCCTAGCATCCTCAAGCATCGATCCTCAAGCCAAAATCCCAACCAAAATCCCATAGATCTTCATCCCTCTTCTAGATCTAGAAGAGAAATTTGGGTTCTAAGAAGTTGTTTGCTAGAAGTCTTTGTTTCTTCAAAATTTGGTATATGAATCTCAATCTCTACTTGATTCTTTGTGAATTTCATGCTTATATTGCTAGATTTGGGATATGCCATGATTGAGTGAGCTTAGACCTTGAGCATCCATGGTGATTTGCATGCATTGTGAAATTTGTGCTTAATTGTTGCTAAATCCCACTTAGAACTTCGATTGGTGATGAGAATTGGTTGATTTTGGATTTTAGGAGCATGATAGAGTGTTTCATGGATGAAAAAAGGTAGAGAAGTCGAAATATAATCGGACCGAAGTACCCAGAACCTCGGACCGATGTTGCAAGTCGGTCCAGAGACTCGGACCGAGGTCCACAACCTCGGGCCCGACGTCCTTTGTTGGTCGGTCCTATGCTTTTCGAGTTTCTCTTGTGTGAATTTAGCGATTCATGAGCTTGAATGTTGGTTATAGCATGTTTATCATGATGTATCTTGTAGCTTGACGATTGATATGTGACCCTTTGTTCATACATGATTGAATTTTGTGGATTGAGTGAGTTAAGAACAAGTATGGGGTCATCTCTTTGCATGATGAGTTGTTTGTTGTGGAAGCTTGTGCTCTTGTTGTGTTTGTATAGATTATATCTAGGAGTTCTTTGCTTTGATTGTGTGTAGGAACCATGTCTACCCGAGCATCTTCTTCAAGGAATGAGAAAGCAACTAGAAAGTCCAAGAAGTCGTCCAAGAGGGTCCAAAGGATGGACGATGTGCGCTTCGAAGATAAGGATGTGGCTAGAGAGTATGAGCGACTCATGGGTCTATCTCACCACACTCGGTGGTTAGATTGGGAGTCAATTCAAAAGATGAGCATGGATGAGGCTCTTGCTCGGTGCTATAACAACATTGGTCTCAATGTCTCGCTAAGGTGGAACAATACTCATTATCCCGCCTTGACATCCGAGTTCATGGCGACATTCAAGTGCACCTATGAAGGGGTCGAGAGTGAAGGCATGATCTCTTTCCAAATGGGCAACAAGTTGCATGAGGTCTCTCTCCGGAACTTGGCAAACTACTTTGGGTTCCTATTTACGAGAGAGGAGGCTTTTGTTGATAATGAGAAGGTGGACTACCTTTGGAAGTTCGTAGCCGGGAAGAGTGAGATGAGGAAAGGAGCATCGACAAATGAGATAGCCAACCCACTCTTCCGAGTCATGATCCGAGCCTTGGGTTGTTCTATCTTTGCTAGGCACGAATTGAGCAAGCCGATGAAGGAAGAGGCCATGCTACTCTATGAGATGTTGTTTGAGAATGAGAAGCCGATGAACCTCACATGGGAATGGGTGAAGATGGTGAGGGATTTCCAAAGCTCTTCATGGATCTATTTTGGAGGCATGATCGCCCGACTAGTGATGTCTCTCATTTTGGTGGTGTTTTAGTGGTTATTTTCCTTTGTAAATATGTGTTTTTCATTCTCTTCTTTGTTAGTTTCGTTTCCTTTTTAGCTTAGTTCCCGGTTTTCTTCAAGAGTCGGAAACTATGCGAGTTTGTTTGTTTTTGTAGGTAAAATGGCAAGAATGAGGACAATTTCGAGGAGCTAATGAAGGAGCCAAGTCAAGGAGTGCAAGAGCCAAGCCAAGAATGAAGTGGAACCAAAGGAAACCAAGGAAGAAGACGAGGATCGAGGCCCAGGACCGAGATACACCAAGTCGGGCCCGAGATCGAGCACCCAGTGAACCGGACCGACGTTCCCAACGTCGGGCCCGAGGTCGTTCCGTGTCGGTCCAAGTCGGCATTGGATTGGATTGTTCGCCAAGGCATATTTTTAGCAACTTTCCACATTTGCCCCTTTCTAAATTGGGATTCCTTGGTCCCCAATCCAAGGAGAAGGATAAGAGAGGTGATTAGTGATCAAATCAAGTGTGGAGTGTGAGGGGGACGAGTGGGACACACACACCAAACCCAAATTCACTCTCAAAGGCTCAAGGAAGACTTGGAGAGCAAGGAGAAGAAGGAAGAAGGAAGAGAAGGAGAGATCGGTGGAGAAGAGAGGAGGAATTGTGAGTTTTGAACTTTGTTTAGCTTTGATCTAATAGAATTGAGACTTGGATTTTGTAGACACTTTGGATTTGAATGCAATTGGAGTTTGATTGGATGATGTTGATTGAGTTTTGCTTGATTTCCCTTTTGTTTATGCTTTTCTCTTACCATGTGGAGTAGATTCCATAGTCTTGGGCTATGGGGGAATCCCCTAGCTAGATTTGGGTAGAAAACCCCAATTCCATAGCCTTGAGTGCTTGATTTGTGAATCCTCTCTACATTGAGCTTCAATTCTCTTGTGAAAGCAAGGGATCTAGAGCTTGTGTTTGGTAAGAGTAAGCGAAAGTGGTCTCGATCCCATCACAAGTCTCTAGCATCGAAGGTGACGCGAAAGCTCCCTTGGGTCGAGGTGTAGATTGGAGGGATTCGGGGCGAACAACCTCGATCTCATTAGAATCAAACACTTATTGGCTGAATTGAGGTTGAATATCCAAGTCTAGTTAGGAGTGGAACCCAAAAACCCAAGACCGATCTACTAATTGTTCAAGACCGAGTTACCCAGTACATCGGGCCCGACTTGCACCACGTCGGTCCCGACCAACTCGACCTCGATCCACCCTCGGACCGAAGTGACTTTGTGTCGGTCCGAGGAGATCTCTTTTATTTTCCTTCGTTTTGTCTTTATTTTCTCCTCTTTTTAGTTTTTTCGGGTACTCTTGACGCACGAACTCCCGTGTGTTCGACACCCTACCTCTTTACTACAATTTGAGGTTCGGTTTTATAAATTTAAATTGTGAGACCCTCCGATCCCGGAACTCATCAACTAGCTCACCATCTTGAGGTGGATTTGTCTACCTACACACCGGCCCCTAATGGTGTAGAGTTCATGGACCTCAAGTACTTCAAGAAGGCCAACATTGTCAAAGAGAAGCTAGTGACCGGCGCCTCTACTTACTTAGCCCCACACTCCAACTTCAACAATGTGCACGTTCCCTTGACGCCTCGACTCTTCGACCTCACTTGCTACTACAATTGGTATCAAGTGTGGGCGGGGAATGTCAATCCTTATGGAGAGCCGGAGGGGACACTTGAGGTAAGGAGACGAGCACAACACATTCGTTTCACTACTCCTCAAGCTTCCCCGGACACCGAAGAAGAGGAGCCCAACCAATATGAGTTCGTGAGGAGGGATGACATGGATGTGGACTTGCCTAGAGGTGAAGAAGAAGAAGAAGAAGGTGGTTACCACAATTTGCTCACCGACCACGCCCCAACACTCTTGGACCGAGGTGCATCCCACGTCGGGCCCGACATCCACCAATGTCGGTCCGATGCATACTTGCCCGATCCGGTCCCTAGCCGATTTGAGAGGGGTGAGGGAAGTGGAGCACAACAAGCACCACCGAGCTATGGAGCGTATGAGGGGTATGCCCAATGGTATGGGCCCGGAATGGTGTTCCCCGAGCCAAACCAATCGGTGGACATGAACTTCTTGGTCAACCAAATGGCGCATCTCCAACTTCAACAATCAACAATGCTTCAAGAGGCACACCACATCAACCTTCAACAACAAAACCTCAACTTCCAACAACAACAACTTTTCCACCACCAAGAAGACTTCCAAGAGCAATTTGATGAGGTGAACCGCAACATGGCATACATGAGACATGATGTGGATGACTTGCGATCGGCCGAGGACCAAAGGTGGAGCGTCCAGGAGAGTTTCAATGAGTGGATGACCGGGAACTTCTCTTCCCGTCAAGATCAATGGATGCCTCCCGCCCCACAAATCCAACCGCCAAGTCAAGACCCTTTCCACGACCAAGTGTATGAGCGTGAGCGGCAAGCAAGGCTTCAAAGGAGACGCCGCGGTCCACCTCCGAACTAAACCTCAACAAGCCAATCAAGAATAAGGAAAATTGTGAGCTCTCTCTACTCTTCTCTTTACTTTTGAGTTTTGATTTCTTTTGATGAGGACATCAAAATTTTAAGTATGGGGTGGGTTAGTAGCTCATAGTTCCATGTGTAGTTTCATGTGTTTTCTCTTGTTTTGTTTATGGGATGTTTCATTTTGGGTTAGTGGCATGATAAGATGTTGAATGATGATTGATTTTTATGGCATGAATGGATGAGTTTGTTTGCTTTGTTTGAGAAAATTTTTGCAAAAATACATAAAAATTGTGTTGAAAAAAAAGTCAAAAAGATTTTGTTTTAGACTAGGAATTCCCATCTTAGATGTCCATATGAAGGCTAATGATGATGTGAGCATGTAAAGTCCTTTGCATATTTTTGGATAGTTTAGCCTCTAAATGGATGTTGTTTTTAATGTGATATGATATCTTGCATGTTTTTATTGAGCACATGAGTCTAAGGATGAAATTTGATGCAACTAAGCTAGAGTGAACCTTGTGAGATTAATTTTTGGCCATTTTAGGGATGCTTGTTCATATTTGCATATCCCTCATTTTCTTGTGTGATTAGCTCATGCATGCTTAGTAAAACTTGCTATTCCGGTGTTTATCTATTTTCCAAGACCAATATGAGAATTGTTCTATGCATTGTCACATTGATTTGAACTTTATTTCATTTAGTCACAAAATATTCCATATCCTACCTTGAAGAGAAACCGTTGTTTGTAGCCCCGCTTTAGCCTTAGACCTTTGTTTGAAACTCCTCAAAAATATGATTCCTAGCCTATATGACTTGACCCTCATGGGATTGGACTTTAGTGAGAGGTTTTGGAAGAATATTTGGAGAGTTGAGATTCTCTTTGGTGAAGGGCAAGAAATGGAGTTATAAATCAAGTGGGTAGTACACCATTGAAGTGGAAAGAAAGAAAGAAAAGTTGGAAAAAGAAGTGGATCGAAAGTGAAAGTGCTTAAGTGAAAGAAATGGTTCGGACCGAGTTAAAAGGACCTCGGGCCCGAGTTAGTGTGAAAGTCGGTCCAGTGCGAAAAAGGTGGAAAAAGTGTGAAAAATCCAACAAAAAGTGTAGTGCAAAGATGAAGTGGAATGTTAAGTGAAAGAGTGGGTTGAAAGAAAAGAAAGAAGAAGAGAAAGAAAATCAAAGTCTTTTGGTTGAGTGAAGTTGAAAGTGGAATAATTTGGTGAAGTTGGTGAGAGACTAGAAAGTTCAATCTCCATTGTAAGCACCACAAGACCAAAGTGATTCCTACCTTGAGAAATACCAAAAGCCCCATTACAACCCGGCCGAATGGAACCTCTTTGAGGACCTCCATTGAGCCAAGTTCATATTCTTTGTGTGCATTGTAATAGGCATCTCTAGGTGGAGGAATTGGTGATATTAGCTTCAATGGTAAAGTCTTTTACTTGCATGATTGTTGAGTTTGAGTGTTCATTGTCAAGCCTAAACACATGATGAGTGATACACATTTTTACATACCTAAAGTGAGGCTTTGTTGCATTAGACTTTATTCCTTGAACACTTGATCATGTGTGATGACGTAATCTTGCTAGCATGTCTATCACTTGTTCTTACTTGTGTTTTCATATGAGGCTTTACTTGAAGATTGTGCTTCGGTCTTGCTTACTTTGTTATTGCTTGAGGACAAGCAAGTTTAAGTATGGGGTATTCTGATGTCTCTCATTTTGGAGGTGTTTTAGTAGTTAATTTCTCTTGTAAATATGTGTTTTTCATTTTCTTCTTTGTTAGTTTTGTTCCTTTCTAGCTTAGTTCCCGGTTTTCTTTGAGATTCGGAAACTATGCAAGTTTGCTTTGTTTTGTAGGAAAAATGGAAAGAATGAGGACATTTTGGAGGAGCTCATAAAGGAGCCAAGTCAAGGAGTGGATGAGCCAAGCAAAGAATGAAGTGGAGCTGAAGGAAACCCAAGAAGAAGACAAGGATCGAGGCCCAGGACCGAGCACCACCACGTCGGGCCCGAGATCGAGCAGCTAGAGACCAGGACCGACGTTCCCAACGTCGGGCCCGATGTTGCCCCGTGTCGATCCAAGTCGGCAATAGAGTGGATTGTTCCCCAAGCCATATTTTTAGCAACTTTCCACATTTGCCCCTTTCTAAAATTAGGAATTCATTGGTCCCCAATCTAAGGAGTAGGATAATTAGAGGTGATTAGTGATCATTTGAAGGGGGGGGGGAGCAAGATTTCACACACACCACACCCAAAATCACTCTCTAAGGGCTCAAGGAAGACTTGGAGAGCAAGGAGAAGAGAGGAGAAGGAAGAGAAGAGGAGATCGGTGGCCTAGAGAGGAGGATTTGTGAGTTTTGTACTTTGTTTTGCTTTGGTTCTAGTAGAATTGAGACTTGGATCTTGTTGACACTTTGAGATTTGAATGCAATTGGAGTTTGGTTTGATGTTGATGATTGAGATTTGCTTGATTTCCCTTTTGATTATGTTTTTCTCTTACCATATGGAGTAGATTCCATAGTCTTGGGCTATGGGGGAATCCCCTAGCTAGGATTGGGTAGAAAACCCCAATTCCATAGCCTTTGAGTGCTAGATCTATGAATCCTCTCTACACGAAGCTTCAATTCTCTTGTGAAAACAAGGGGCTTAGGGCTTGTGATTGGTAAGAGTAAGCGAGAGCATTCTCCAACCCAATCACTAGACCTAACATCGAAGGAGAGTGAAAACTCCCTAAGGTCGAGGTGTAGAGTGGAGAGATTGAAGGCTAGCAACCTCGATCTCACAAGGATCAAACACTTATTGGTTGAATTGGGGTGGAATTACCCAAGTCTAGTTAGGGAAGGAACCCAAAATCCCAAGACCGATCTACTATTTTGCCTAGACCGAGATCCCCAGTACATCGGGCCCGACGTTCCCTGTGTCGGTCCCGTGCAAATCTACCCTCGGACCGAAGTGACCTGTGTCGGTCCGAGGTGATTTCTCTTGTTTTTCCTCGTTTTGCCTTTCTTTTACCTCTTTTTAGTTTTTCGGGTACTCTCGACGCACGAACTCCCGTGTGTTCGACACCCGACCTCTTTACTACAATTGAGGTTCGGTTTTATAAATTTAAATTGTGAGACCCTCCGATCCCGGACCGATCAGCAAGTTGGCTCAGTTGAGTCTCAAGATTCTTTACAACAGCTCTCGTCTCTTGGTTCTCCTTCAAGAGGGCGGTAATAGCATCATTCTGAGACGGAGCAGGCGCTCTCGGGGCATAGTTGTTGGACCGAAAGTGTTGTTGCTGGCCCGGAGGAGCGTACTGCTGCTGCTGTTGTGGTGGATCTTGTTGCTGCTGGTTGCTCCACCTTAGGTTAGGATGGTTCGCCCACCCCGGATTGTAGGTGTTAGAGTAAGGATCATTCCGGTGCCGGGGCGCACCATAGTTGCCAATAGCATTGACCGACTCCTCGGTCTCCTGAATAGTAGGGCACTGATCTGTGTGGTGGCTCGCGTCATAGCAAAGACCGCAAGCATTGACTTGCTGAGCCATCCTCTTCCTGAGCAGCTGCTTCATAAGATCTTTGAGCTCCCTTACTTCAGCATTCAGAGACTCATTCACCACACTAACGGACCTCACATTGGTCCTGGACCTCTGATTGCGGGCTTGTTCCGCCAAGATCTCAATTTTCTGAAAAGCCGGAGGGGGGTCAAGTTCTCGTAACTACCCCCACAAGATGCATTCACGAGCCTCTTGTCATTGTCGCAAAGTCCCTCAATGATGTAGCAAATAAGATCCTTGGCAAGATAGCCATGGTAGGTACAACTCGCGATGAGCCTCTTGTAGCGCTCATAATAGTCATAGAGATTCTCGTCTTCCCCTTGCTCCAAACTGCTGAGCTGCTTCTTAATAGATGTTTGTTTGGAAGCGGGGAAGTACTTTTCAAGAAACGCCTTCTTCATAGCCGCCCAAGTAGTGATAGAACCCAACACCAAATAAAGGAGCCAGTCCTTGGCGGAGTCCTCAAGATAGAAGGGAAACGCCCGGAGCTTGATTTGATCCTCCGTCACATCAGTGAGCTTCATACTCACGCACACTGCGTGGAATTCAGTGAGATGCTTGTTCGGGTCCTCACCACTCAACCCGTGGAACTTGGGCAAGTGGTGGATGAGACCAGACTTCAGTTCGAACTTCACACCCTCCCCGAGTTCGGGGAATTGAACAGCGAGCTACTGTTGCTGGAGATCGAGCGCTGTGAGTTGGCGAATAGTTTGTTCCGCCATGATGCCTTATGGTTCAGAATCAGAGAGAGAAAGAGATTCAAGAAGATTGTAGGATGTAGACACTCTGGGGGCACTCCTTATCTTCTGAAGAGTCTTGTCAATTTCTAGATCAAAACGAACAGGGGAAGTATTAGTAGACCGGGTACGGACCATGTGTTAGGTCCGAACCCGAGGGATGGTTCTGCGCACGAACCGCGGGCGCGCCGAGGGGGCCGCGGTCGCGGTTTGAGCGCAGAGCACGAAAACGAACACAATCAAAAGAAGAAAAAGGATTCCCCGACAACGGCGCCAAAATTTGACTCGGGCAAACTCGTTGTTCCCTTATCAAAAATAAATCCCAAACATTCAAACAACAGTATAGTAGGCAAGCAAGGGGTCGAACCCAAGAGAATCAGTTTCTATTCAGATTTTATGGTTTTCATGCAAGTAATCAAAGGGGGGTTTGAAAGTCGGTTTCAATCAAAGGTTATCAAGTAGAGTTTGTCCAATCAATTCCACTTTATTAATCTGTTGATCATGAATTCATCCACCTCTTTATATGCCTAGGTCAATTCCAATCCCAATCATTAGCAATCGCAAGTCCACGGTCCAAGCAATTCTATAATCCTAGGCAAGGACGCTTAACCTAGAATCAGCATAGAGCATAGGGATATTAGGAAATCAAATCATGCAATCAAGCTACGAGTCTCATGCATAATTTAACCATTGAATACTCTTCCCTAAACTAGTCCACGGTCCTAGAATAGAGTTGTTTCGAGAATTAGGAAAGATGCATAGACAACAACCAATCCTAAATCAAACAATAGATCTAAGTCAATCAAACAAGTTGGCCAGACTCATAAAATCAAGCATAGATCATGGGATGAAGCACAAGAGTATCAATAAAGACCTAGGGATAAAGAGATTACCAGAATTTCACAACTTCATAATAAAGCTTCCTTGATCGAATAAACTCAAGAGGAGAGTTAGTTCTCCATTACAAAGAAAACTCTAATCTTTATTGAAAGAACACTTGATTGACAAGTAAATTGTATATCCTAAAAACCTAGAAAGGTTCCCCTGAAATAGCCCCAAAGATCAACCTTTTCGGACTAGATAAGATAGGAAACCGAAAGATAAGAAAGGAAACAAGATATAAAAGACAGAATTTTCGTCCGCATGAAAGTCGGCCGCACCGCGACCGCGGCATCACCACCGCGCCCGCGGCGGTCTTCTTTGGTCAAAGGATGAGTCGGCTTCTACCGCGACCGCGCCACAGATAGCGCGACCGCGGCCTTCATGGTCTTGGTTGGTTCGTCTCTTCACGCCACCGCGCCCGCGTCCTAGACAACGCGACCGCGATATCCATGCAATGGCGAATCTTCGTCTTTAAGCTCTTTAACTCTTAATTCTTCATAACTTGTGTCTTCGGTCTTCATATTACAATAACGCTCAAAACTAACCTAAACACTCTCTAAATCATCTCAAAATACAAGAGTTATCCTATACAAAATAGCCTGAATCACCTCTCACCCAGATCATGTGTATTACTTGGACAAGGCGCTTTATGGACTCAAGCAAGCCCCACTTGCATGGTACGACAGGTTTGCGTCCTTTCTTTTGTCCCATGGGTACACAAGAGGTTCAATTGATAAAACTTTATTCATAAAGAAAGTTCACAAGGACATTTTAATTGCCCAAGTCTATGTTGATGATATAGTCTTTGGTAGTACTAACATGAAACTTGTAGATGAGTTCAAGTCCTTAATGAGTAGTGAGTTTGAGATGTCCCTCATTGGAGAACTCAATTTCTTCTTGGGACTTCAAATCAACCAACTCAAGGAAGGGACGCGTATTCACCAACAAAAATATGTCCGTGAAATGCTTGAGAAGTACGGGATGAACACGTCCAAGCCTGTTGCAACCCCTTGTTCTCCAAATTCACGTCTCTACGCAGATGAACAACGGAAGGACGTTGATCAAAAGCTTTACAGAGGAATGATTGGCTCTTTGCTCTATTTGACCGCAAGTCGTCCAGATATCATGTTTGCCGTTTGCTTGTGTGCACGTTTCCAGGCGAATCCAAAGGAGTCTCACATGCAAGAAGTCAAGAGGATCTTTCGCTACCTCAAAGGACGCAACGATCTTTGTCTTTGGTACCCTAGGAAGACGTCCTTCAAGCTTGTTGGCTACTCGGATGCTGATTATGCTGGTCATGTGATTGATAGAAAAAGCACTTTAGGAATGGCACAGTTCCTTGGTTCATGCTTAGTCTCATGGGGATCTAAGAAACAGAACTCTGTGGCGCTTTCAACTGCGGAAGCCGAGTACGTTGCTGCTGCCTCGTGCTGTTCACAAGTCATCTGGATTAAATATCAACTCGAGGACTACGGTATCAATCTTGAAACTATTCCCATTCACTGTGATAATACAAGTGCTATTGAAATTTCCAAGAATCCTGTTTTTCATTCACGCACAAAGCATATTCATATAAGGCATCATTTCTTGCGTGATAATGTTGAACTAGGACTGTATGGAGCATGTAAGGACTGAAGATCAAATAGCTGATATTTTCACTAAGGCACTTGATAGACGTCCCTATGAGCATCTAAGGTTGCTCTTGGGGATGATAACTTTTAAGTAGCAAGTCCCGTTCTACTATTCCCTCAATGATTGGCTATGTTTAGTAGAGTCTAAGTGTTTAAGGACTGTTATGCATTGAATTCATATTTGCAAGGACGCTAGTCTAAAACTTCATGTGTTTACTACTTTGGAACGCCATTCAAATTTTCTCTATTTGTCTTGAAAAGAGTATCCCTGATCACCCAACCCGCATCATAAGCCGAAATGATGGGATCTCTAAGCTTACCCTAGCCGAGAACTCTGCAAAAGCGTCCTATGAGCTTCATATTTTTCTTTTACGGGACGTACCTGCTTTGTTCTCAAATGGTTCGCAAGGTGATCATAGGGACGATTGTCAAGGTTATTGGTTTTCTTGAAGAGGTAAATTTTTGCTAAGTTTGAGAGGACGCCAGTGGTTTGTCAGAGAGGACGCCAGTTCAGTTTTGAGAAGAAGTTGAAGAGTCAGAAATTTGAACTTTTGAAAGTTTGAACAGTGACGTTTGTACTTTCTCAAATCTTAAGGGGGAAGTTATGCCACGTGTTGAACAGGACATCAATGTTAATTACAGAATGTGCCACCGCTTCCTCTATATAAGGATGCAACAGTTGCTCTCATTCATTTATTGCTCTCAACAACTTCCCTGTTCTCAAATTTGCTCTGCCCTCTCTCTAGCATTCCGACGACTTTCTCTCTCTAAAAGCAATTAGAAAATGTCTCAAAGACAGTGGAACGCAGCCGGATCTTCTGCCGGCGGTAAGAGGAGGAAATTGGTGAAGTCCCACACTATAGAGAAGCCAAAGCCTATTGCTCTCAATGAATCACTAGTGGACTTCATCAATAAGAAGCCCAAAACGCTCTATATGCTCATCAGAAAACGCATGGATAGACCAGACGTCAAGAACGATGAAGTCAAGACAAGGAACTATGAGAAGTTCATAGAACGCTTCATCATCCACGGCCTCCACAAAAACAACTACCACGACTTGACATAATCCCTGATTTACATAACCAAGTCCTCCCCGACTTTCCCATGTACCCAAGGGACTCCCCAACTTTTCAAATGTTAAAGAACCGCTTGCTGAGTCCCTCTCCCCCTCCTCCTCAAATTCCCACCGTCACCACCAAGAAGCTTTTAAAGCGTCCAGCCCCATCGTTCCCTCTCTCAAAATCAACCAAACCAACATCCTCCAAACCCACTGAGATCGTGGACAAGTTTCCACCTCATATAAAGGAGGGACGCTCCAAAAAGACTCACGACCCAAGGACCCTAAAAAAGGCCAAGTCCTCAAGCGTTCCCTCCACCACAAAAAGGCCAAGCTCCACAAAAGGCCTCTCCAAACTTTCAAAGCAATCCACTCCTCCTCCTCAAAAAGCCCTCAAAATTGTCCAACTCCCTACTCCTCCACCGTCCCCTCAACCTTCAAAACAAAACGCCCTCATTCAATTTTGCCCCTCCCCTCACAATTTTGCCAACTTCCCTTCCGCCCCTGCTCACATCTCCCCACCCAAGGACCCCGAGACTCCCAAGTCCCGCCGTCCTTCATCTGAAAGTGGCCCGGAGAACGTTGAGCAGCGTTCCACTCTTGAGCACACTTTTCGCCGCCGCAAAACTGGTGAAAAGCCAAAGGTGCTGCTGGTTAAGGAAGCTGCAGAGCCAGAACCCATCCCCTCATCAAGTTCCTCCTTGTCAAGCTCTTTTGAGAATAGTAACCAAGGAACTCCTGCTGGTGAGTCCTCCCCCTTTGTCGATATAACAAGGGACTCCCAAGATGAGGCTGAAGATGTTGAGACTGCTCCTACGGCAAAGGAGGCAGAACTTGTTGAAGTTGCTGAGGACGCTGGTGAGCACCAGGTCGCTCAAAAGGACGCCGAGCCTACTCTCTCTAAGGAGCTCGCGCGTGATGCTGCTGAGATCCCCCCGTACAATCAATCTCTTCCCCTCCTCAATCCCCTCCCAACTCCACAAGAAAACCCCTCCCCCTCAATCCAAACAGAATCCCACCAAGTCCCTACGGATGCTGAGCATGCCTTTGAACGACAAACAGAAGCTCAGGACGCAGAGGACACGTCCCAAGGCAGAGCTCCTTCAGAAACAGAACAGGCCGCAACTGGTGGCAATCAAGAAAATGCACAAGGCATTGAGGACGCTCCTGCCCAGGACAATGCATAGAATGAGTCCGAGGACGATGCTGATGAAAGTTTTGATGATGAGGACTCTGAGTCCCCAAAAGGAAAGAAAAAGCGCAAGGACGATGGCGCGCCTGTAAACGTTTTAGGCCCCCTGGTCTATTCTGAGGAATGGCTTTCGTCCTTCTCCAACGAAAAAGAAGTTCTGGAGTTCCTTGAGCTTCTCAGATTTCAAGGCTGGTTGAACGTCGGACCTGCCCCTACAGAGGTCGATAAAGAACAAGTCCGTGCGTTCTTCAAAAGCCTGGGCTACAAGTCCAAGGACGGCTCTCTTCACTTCAAAATAGATGATGAGAAAGCATCCGTCAATGAACGCCAGGTCCGTGCCTTCTTGGGACTGAGTACTCAAAAGCCTCCGTCCAACGCTCTAAGCTCTCTTCCAGAAAGCGGTTTTGAAATGAAGGACGATGAAGAAGTGGCTATGATTGAAAGAGTCTTTCAAGGAAAGAGACCTTATAAGACGGACAGGGTAGCTCATGTCTTGAGCAAATTTGGCGCCATTGCACATTACTTTATCTGCCGCGCCGTGCTTCCTCGGCAAGAAAAGCGTTTTGTCGTTCAAGCACATGATATCATATTGATAGACGCTTTTCTCGATCGCCGCCCCATCAACCTTGCCAGAGTTGCTATGCAACATATGGCTAAGTGTGGGAGGAAGCGACACGCTTTGCCGTACCCTGGTCTGGTCAAGCTGATCCTCGAGTCCCAGAACGCCTATGATAACAGTGGTCCCACAGAACTGCTAGGGTTGAACTGGAATACAAAGAAGGGACTTGTGGATATAAGACACAATGAGGAACTGCCTTCAATCAAGAAGCAGTTAGAAGCTGAAGCTGAGGAAGCTAAGAAGAAAGCTGAGCAAGAACGCCTCGCCGCTGAAGCTGAACAAGAGCGTCTTGCCTCCATGCATTAAGAGCCAGCTTTTGAAACTGAGCCTGCTGTTAACTTTGCTGCTCTTGACCAGATGGTCATGGCTGCTTCTCCTCCTTCCTCTGTACCTCATGCGGACGCTCCTTCTTCCAGCTTTGGTCCCGCGCCTATTCTTGCGCCAGCTCATCCTGAACAGTATCCGCCTTCAGAACTCATGGCTGCCATCATGCATAATCAATGTGCCCTTATCCAAACTCTCAAGGAGTCTGCCGAACTCAATGCCAAGCTTCTCAAGTTCTTCCAAGAGTCCAGCAGACATCCTGAATGATCACCGTCCTCACCCTCTTTATCCATCATTATTGTGCTTTTGCTTCTTTTATTTTCAAACACTGCTTTGGGTTTGTAATAACCGTACTCTAATTCTGTTTGAATGGCAATTTCAACTGTTTGCTTGCATGTGTTTATTTAAGCGTTCCACTGCTTCTAGTTGTGTGTTTATGCTAACGTCCTTATCACTTGTTATCCTTTTCGATGATGCCAAAAGGGGAAAGTGTAGTTTTGCAGAGATGCGCTATAAAATAGTTATCTAGAATAAGCAAGTGTTAAGGGGGAACTATTAAGTGAAAGGTCTAAGGAACGCCGTGCTAGAATAAAAGAGGACGCTTAGAAAATATTCTAGGACGCTTTTCTCTCCTTAAAATCCAAAAGATAGAGAATCAAAGAATGAAAACTTGTGCTTACTGAAATTTCTCTAAGTGTTAGAGGACGCTTCTAAGTTTTCATGCATGCTAAAATTCCAATGCCAAAACTATTTTGCTAAAAAGTTTGTCATCATCAAAAAGAGGGAAATTGTTGGGACGCTATCAAGGACGCCTGTGTACTTGGTAGTGTGCCCACACAAACCGTCCCTTAGTTTTGATATGACAAACTCACTTTGATTCTAATAAATTTGTCCAAGTGTTCAGGAACGCCAAAAGACTAAGGACAACAAGTGTGTGAGCATTCCCTAGGCTTAGGGTCGCCAGCTAACAGGAAGTAAGGACCAGCAAGAGACTACTTGAGCAAGGACGGAGTCCCAAGCAAGTAGGAACGCAAAGCAAGCGTCCTTACTCTCTAGCCGACAGGATGACATCACTCGACAACATTTGATCATCCAAGGACATGTGGAGACCGATCCTGTAGCGGAGTCCAACACTACGTGGCGGACGATCCTGTTACAGAGTTCATCAACACGTGGCGGCAGATCCTGTAGCGGAGTTCATCACACACAGCTGGATACAGGAAGCTTCCTCATCACCGCCCTAATACGTGGAGGAAGATCTTGTAGCCACGTCCACGAAGGGCATGATCGTCAGAAGAGAAAGACGCCCTTCCCCAAGTCCTATAAATAGCCCAAGGCATTTATTGTGACGTTAACACTTTCAGAGAATATTCAGAGAGAATCAAAGGAAAGCGGCTCACTCAAGAACACGAAGAACTAGCTCAAGAACTCAAGAACAGTGATAGACTTGTGCTAGATCGAGTGAGAATTGTAACCCAAACCACAAAACTGTTTGTACTCAGAAAAACCCAAATAGAAAGAGAGAGTCCTACGAAGTACTGTAGGACGTAGGGATAGAGTCCTTTATAAGATTAAACTCGCTTAAGTTGTAGGCTTAGAGGAGTCCTTTACTAGTGGACTTAGGAAGAAAAGCTAAGTGCCAGAGAACTGTAAAGACTCGCCAGTACAACTGTAAGGAAGTTTAATATAAAGGAAAAGCTATTCAAAAATCCTCCAAGGAGGTAGAGGTTTACACTCAAGGACTACTTGGTCTTGAGTGGTTCCTCTATAAATCACTGCGTTCACTTTTACTTGTTTAGTATTTTATTCCGCTGCATAACCAAAGGACGCCCCTACCCCTCGTAGGGACGCCTGACCAAGGATGCCTTTATCTACATAAAGGACGTCCCTCAGTTACTAACGATCCAACAAAAACGCCAATCAGGGTGGCGGTGAACAAGACTAAAATGGTCCAAGGCACAGAGGACACCGGTAAAGACATTGCCAAGGACGACAGTGATGATTCCGATGAGGAAGACGATGATGATGATGAACACAAAGTCCCCCAAGGGGAAGAAGAAAAAGAAAAAGGTTGATGAAGAAGTCCACATACTTGGTCCCCTCCTCTTCAAAGAAAAATGGTTGGACTCCTTCGATGACGCCATAGAGTTCCTGAAGTTGCTTCGATTCCAAGGTTGGACCAAACTAGGAATGGAGTCAGCCAAAATAAATCAAAATCAGAACCAAGAATTCTACAACTCTCTAAGGTTCAAGAGGGAGGGCTTTATGACCTTCAAGATAGATGGTGAGACTGCTTCCTTCACTGAGCGTAACGTCTAGGCCTACCTTGGTCTTGGCAACAAAAAGCCGGACTCGGACGCTCTAAGCTCGCTAGCAGCCAGTGGTTTTGATATGACGAACGCTGAACTGAACGCTTTGCTCCAAAGGATCTTCTGCGGAAAGCAACCCTATGGCAATGATAGAGTGGCGCACGTCCTTTCCAATATTGGGGCAATCGCTCACTACTTCATTTGTAGAGCCATAGTCCCGCGTTAAGAGAAAAAGAGCATTGTCCAGACCATCGGCTGTCTCCTACTGGACGCCTTTCTCAAGCGCCATCCCATCAACCTTGCACGCATCCCAATGGAGCATATGACCAAATGCGCAAGGAAGAAGCATGCCCTTCCCTATCTCGGACTCGTCAAAATTATTCTTCAACACCAGAATTCCTATGACGACTCTGTGGAAGAGGAACTGGGAATGCACTAGGATCAGCCTAAGGGATTGGTGAGCATATGGAATTCTAAAGAGCTTCGGTCCATCCATAAGCAGTTAAAGGCCTGAAAAGGTTGAGGTAGAGAGGAAGACGGAATATGAATGACTAGCTAAGGCTGCTGAAGAAGAATGTCTTGCAAGTTTGGGGACAGAGGCTGAAGGGACGGAAAAGTTGGACGCTCCTGATCTTTCACTGTTTGTCTTCATTCTGCTAAGGGACTCGCCTCCTCCACTTCAATATTTGGACGCTCCCTCAAGCAGCCTCTGTCCTGAGCCAATTCCGCCCCCAGAGAACCCTAAGCATTATCCTCCTCAAGAACTCATGGCTACCATTCTCCAAAATCAGTGTATCATGATCCAAACCTTGCAAGAATCTACGGACTTACATGAGAAGCTTCTCAAGCATTATCAAGAGTCCTCCCGCAGACCTCCCCAATGATCGTCGTCCTCCCACTTAATCCCTCATAGTTTTTGCTTGGGCTTCTTTTGTTTCTCAAACAAAAAAGTTCCTTTGGTCTATAATGACATTATTCTCTATTTCAATTGAATGGCCGTTCTTTTGTGTTTGTGCATTGATTGCTTAAGCGTTCCCTTGTCTCTAATTATGTTTTTATGTCGCCGTCCTTATTCACTTGTTATCCTTTTTGATGATGCCAAAAGGGGGAAGTGTAGTTTTGTAGAGATGCGCTATATATATATTAGTTATCTAGAATAAGCAAGTGTTAAGGGGGAAATATTAGTGAAAGGTCTAAGGAACACTGCTCCAAATAATTTGAGGACGCTTGGAAAATTTTTATAGGGCGTTACTCTTTCCATAAAACCCAAATGATAGGAAGATCAAAGGCTGGAAACTTATGCTTATAGAATTTTTGCTAAGTCTTAGAGGACGCTCTTAGAGTTTTCATGCATGCTAAGCTTCAATGTCAAAATATTTTTCCTAAGAGTTTCTCACCATCAAAAAGGGGGGAATTGTTGGGACGATGTTAAGGACTGCTTTGTACTTAACATTGTGCTTATGCAATCGTCCCTTAGTTTTGATATGACAAACTCAAATTGATCTAATAAAATTTGTCCAAGTGTTCAGGAGCGCTTGTGTTAAAAAGGACAACAAGTGATGTGGCCGTCCCTGAGGTGAACGGACGCCACCTTCCAAAAGTAAGAACCAACGAAGTTACTACTTAGCCAAGGACGCAGTCACAAGTAAGTAAGAACGTGAGCTCAACTCTGGAGTCCTCACAAGGCAACCCGACATGATGACATCACTCGAAAAGATTTGATCATCCGGGACACGTGGAAGCCGATCCTGTAGATCAGTCCATCACCACGTGGAAGCTGATCCTGTAGCGGAGTTCTACAGCTGTTGCTAGGAAGCTTCCCTCATCACCGCCAAGGACAAGTGGAAGCCGATCCTGTAGCGACGTACCAAAAGGGCATGATCGTCAGAGGAAAGACAACCTTCCCCAAGTTCTATAAATACCCCTCGGGCATTTATGGTGAGATAAGCCTTTTAGAGAATATTCAGAGAGAATACGACAGCGATGAAGAACACAAAGAACAATTCAAGAACTTTCGAAGACTAGGTGTTAGATCGAGTGAAAGGCCGAACCAAAACCACAAACTTGTTTGTAAAAGAAAACCCAAAAATAAAGAACGAGTCCTTACGACGAACAATAAGGATGTGTGAATAGCGTCCTTTAGAAGTTAAGCTAGGTTACAGTTATAGGCTCAAAGGAGTATTACTACTAGACTTAAGAACGCATACGTAAGTGCCAGAGAAGTGTAATCACTCGCGGTGTAACTGTAAGAACTCCTAATAAGAAAGGAAAGAAGCTATTCGAAAATCCTCCAAGTAGGTAGAGGTTTACTCTCAGGGACTGCTTTGGTCTTGAGAGGTTCCTCTATAAATAGCCGCGTTCTTTACTTATTCATTTGACTTGTTAAGTCTGTCAATTCCGCTGCAACTAAAGGACGCTCTTAATCTCTATTAAGGATGACACACCTAAGGACGTAGTTAAGGGCGCCCATGCCCCTCTGTTAGACTTACGATCCAAAATTTGCAATATAGTATTCTTTTGTAGAACATCACATTTTTGGTGTCCAGAATGGATGGACTTCTTGATCACAAGTTTCTTATGCCCCTTTTTTGTTCTTTTTGGCTTTTAAGTAGGGTGGGGTAGGAAATATGGTTTGAAGGTGCAAAGTTAATGTCATGTACATGTCCATTATCATGTTAATTGACCTTTTTTTTGTCATATACAATATGAAGTTAATAGTTTCTTTCTTCTATGCTCTTCTGATTGAGTAGGCTCTACAAGTTGATCAACTAAACCTAGCTGAAATTGGGTCGATATTCGAGCATCATACAGTGTTTCAGCAAGGACAAATACCAGTGGGTGTTTTGTGTGTCAATTGATAGGGTGGCTTCTCTGGCTTAGTGGTTGTATGTTTGCTAACATGTACAAAAAGCTTATAATCTCATATCAGTTGCCTTATATAAAATTTATAAGTTGCTTCTGTTATAGTTATCAGTGCTAGCTGTATCAGGCCTCTTAGATTATCAGAACTCTCATTTTTTAAATCAATAGAGGCTGCCATTATCGGTGGGGAGCAACTACTTTATTTGCCTTTTATATCTTAGATAAGTCAATGACCTCCATCTTGTTCTGATGTTCCAGAATTTGTGCAAGTCTTCTCTCGCTCAAACCTCAAAATGCGTGTATGGGAACGTGGTGCAGGTTGATAGTTTTTTTTTTTGAAAAGGTAAGAATTCATATTACCAAACAGATTTGGTAATCCGAGAGGCCGTATGAAAACGGCAGCCGAAAAACGACTAGAAGAATCAACGAGTGGCAAAGATTAGCTAGAAAAAATACAAATCTCCGAAAATAAGGACAAACAGAGGTAGGGATCGGGATGATTAAAGCACTATAAAGAAGCGCCGTGGGTAGCAGGACGACCCCTTCTGGGCGTGCGAAACGGCCAGTTGACATTCCCTTCCCCGAGATAAAGGTTCTTCAGAAGCCTCAGAGCACCAAGCGTCTTGACCCAAAGAAACTCAGTCCAATGCCAAGCCTAAGTCCAAATTCTCAAAAAATAATTACACAAAATAAGCGAAGAGCTAATCTTTACCTTATTCAAATATGGAACCTGATAGGCCAACATAATTCATAGAAACAATTTTCTAAGACGAGCAATGAAGGATTTTTTATTGGGTTTTTTACCGGAAACCACCCGTCCAATAGGCCATATTCCCCTATACCACCCCTTACATCCATATTTACCGAAAACCACCCGTCCAATGCCCACCATTAGGTTTTTTCCACCCTTTTATGATTTTCCGTTAAAAATTCCGTTAAATGGTTGTTTAGTGGAAGATGGCGTATTGGGAGGGTGGTTTTCGGTAAATTGGCACATCTACGCCACTATAAGACCAAGTTGACCAGGTCTGTGGCCGCCGTCGTCCACCACTTCTCACCGATAGCCTCGCCTAGTCGGAAATCGTCGCTCCCAAATCTGACCTCGTAGTTTGTGGTTGCAGATCTGCCTCTTTCTCCCCTCCGCTCACTCCTACCCTTCCTTCTTCCTGCCTTGTCGATGCCAAACCGCCGGCCTCCTCGGCCACCCTCACCTCGCAGTTCCCTCACCGAGTCCAGATCCACCCTCACCGGGTCCAGATCCGCCTCCTCGGCCGCCCCCAGCCCAGATCTGGAACCCCACTCTCGCCGGCCTCCTCTAGCACACCAGCCATTCCGCCCAGCCTCGACCTCGGTAACCAAAGCCCCGACTCACCCTCTGCTCCGCCCTAACACCGTCGGGTACTCCTCTGCCCTATGAATCCATTTTGTCGGCCCTCCTACTCGCTGGCCACCTCGACAGGTTTCCTGGCCTCCTCCGTGGAAGAATAGATCTTGGCTTCGTGGATGATGGCGGCAGCGTAAATCTGAGGCAAGAGGGGCAGCGCTGCGAATAAGATGACGGAGTTTGTAGATCTGCAAATCTGGTGGGGGAAGTCACCGGCTTACTAGTGTGCGAATCTGTTTGGTTATGGTTGCGGTTGACAGATCTCGGGAAGTCGCCGTCGTGAGTAGCAGCGTCGGAGATACATCGGCGGAAATCTGCAACGATGAAATATACGGTCAGATCTGGGAGTGACGATTTCCTACCAGGCGAGGCTGCCGGCGAGCAGTGGTGGACAACGGCGGCCACAGACCTGGTCTTATAGTGGCGGAGATGTGCCTATTTACCGAAAACCACCCCCCCCAAGGCCATATTCCCATAAACCACCATTTAACGGAATTTTTAACGGAAATTCATAAAAGGGTGGAAAAAACGTGACGGAGGGCATTAGAAGGGTGGTTTTCGGTAAATATGGATGTAAGGGGTGGTATAGGGGAATATGGCCTATTGGACGGGTGGTTTCCGGTAAAAAAACCCTTTTTTATTTGTTATTTTGAGCTTCTTTTCTTTCGGAGACTTACAGCCCACGAACTGTAAGCCGACAGCTGGAGTCGGACACGGCCATTGTTATGCCGTCATGAAATGAAACTGAGGTTTTATAGGAAGATTTATTTGATTTGCTAGGTTCCCTCACCTAATAAACATTTTGATTTGGACTAGTTGTAGCATAAATTGTTCAAAGCTGGAGGGATTACCTCCAGATTGTTCAAAGTTAGGATGGTCTTCTTGATTTGTTCAAGAATGGAGAGATTTTCTCCGGATTTGTTTGAGGTTGAAGAGATTTTCTTCGGATTTGTTAAAATTTGTGGTTAGATCGAGGAGGACTCAAGAGCCCAGAACCAACACAAATCTCTAGATCCTAACAAATCTGGAGATTTTAAGGCCAGATTTGGAGGTTTCCGGGGGCATATTGGTGGCAGGAAGATCAGGTGCGGGTAGAGTCACGAGGTTCGGATCCGGCACGATCCAGAGAATTCACATCCGGATAATGGGGTCCAGAAGACGGTGGATCTGACGCCGGTCGAGACGGCACCCAAATCAGATTTGGGTCTGGTCGAACCCATAGGCGTCGGAGGGCCTTGGGGTATGACGGCGGTTGAGCCATAGGATGGGGCGGCGGTGGAGCCACAGAAACGGGGCTGTAGTGGAGCCTTCTCGGCAAAGTTCTCGGCCTTCTCTTCCTCTCTCTAGAAACTTAGAGAGAGGATGGAGCGTTTTCGTTGTTATACCAGTGTATTAAGATATGCTCTTTGATGTCAATAATTCCATATTTCAAGGCCGGAAATTGATTGTCAATTTTGTATGAAGGTCTTATCAGTTTATTTTGATTTCAAGAGCCACTCTAGCTTGTAGAACGGGAGCTTGTGTTGTTGTTATAGCTGCAGTTCTTGAGGGCCCAGCTGAACTAGTAACTACAAACATTTACCAGACTATTAATCTGAAGTTTTTTTGAATTAAATTTGTTTATTCTATATTTTTTATATAACTAACGAAGAGATAGAACTTCACATCCTAAAGTTCTGAGACCGGGCTCACTATAGTTGGCTCTTAGTCTGGAAAAAGAAATGAAAAAGTGATTCTCTTATGAAAGGAAAATGCTTGTTCAAATCTTAAGGAGAAATCAAATGTTACTATTCTAACCAATTTATTGTTTTCTTGATTTTCTTCTTTATATAGATTCATTAATTTTCCTTGTTCATGTTAAACACTGTTGGATCTCTACATGTGTATCAGAATTGCACCGTTGATTTGCCTAGAAGGCCACTGGAGATCGAATGGCGAGAGGAAGACAACCATATTTACATGACTCACCCTGCCGAGGTCGTATTTTACGGGTCAATGCCACTCTGAGAAGTTCGTATCTATCTGGTTGGACTTGACTGCCTCTTTCAGCCATTTGGCCCTGCATTTGTATTTCAAGTCTCATTCAAGGAGGTCAAGAGGCGATCCAATTAGTATGAGCTTGCAAGTGAAATGACAAACTGCGCTGTTGTTTCCATTGTTATGTGGTATTGTGGTTACTGTGTTCAGTATTTACATTGAGATTTTTGGAGTTTAGCTTGCAAAGTTCAATGGCAATAATTTTTCTCATACACACTTAATAACATCATTCATACAATAACAGTGTATTGTTTATTGGATTTGAATCAAATGAAAACTTTTCTTAACCTATAAACTAAAAATCATGAACATAAAGTAGAAATACTTGAACATGAGACAGATATATGTGAACACAAAACAGGAAATATGTGAACTCCAAAAATGCTTGTGGTTTTGTGTTATTGTGTTATTATGTGTAGTATTCTAATCGATAATACATGATATTGAGAAAGTTTTCTATTATAAATATTAATACGATCCATAATCAAAACATGATTTTCATGTTCACATATTTCTGCCGATTGTTCACGTATTTACGTATTTTGTTCACATATTTAGTTTATAGGATAAGAAAAGTTTTCACCGGAATCAACCTCTTGTATATTTTAAGAGATCGACTTCCACACTAAACTTGCATCCCCTCCCCCAGAGGCGCTACTAATTTGGGATAAAAAGAAAATATATAAGAACGGGCCTTTTTAAGTACTCATCTATTACTATATATTAAAACCGAAACAAATTCCGCCTCCATATTGTGTTACCACATCATCTACTAACCTTTGTTTTATAATATATAATCTTATATTTATTTAATTAGTTCTATCTTAGATTTTTTAGTTATCATGATACGTAAATCTCAATCTTATCTCAATTTGATAATGCATTCTTCTCTTATAGACAATGCATTATTATCTTATAGAATTCTTATCTTATAAAATCTGCTTCCATAATTCATTTTTTATCTTATAAATCATCTCAACATATGTTTATGTATGTATAAAAATTTAATATATAAATAAACTACATATTAAAATAAATATTTGATATTGTATAATAATTATATTATTTAATAATTCTATAGATAAACATCATTTTAATACAAGGGTGGACATATGACAAAATAGATTCATATAAAAATTAAAAAAACAGCCCATACAAGGTGCGAGTCATTTGCTAGTTTTCCTTAAACATGCAGCATAGAGGAAGGCACCATTGCACAAGCTTGTTGAGAACTTCATGCAAGAAACTAATACAACATGAAAGTTCTTTTTTTAGCTCACTTGGAAGTTATTATAGCACAATTGTATGTTACCACTTAGTAGAGGAAGCTTGTATTTTATTGTCAATAAAAACAAAGGTCCTAAGAAAAAAGGTGGCACAAATGAAAGATACTTGATTTCCAACAATTTAGGCAAGTAAGCCTAAGAGTGCAATGCATAATCCTTACAGCAAATTGATACTACTAATCTGAATCTGTATCTAAATCTGTATATTGAATTACACTATTGGGACATTCAAATATCAAAGGATGTTTGGCATTAGGGAATATGTCGTCCAACTCTACACGACTTGCTTTCATGTAGGGCATATACTTGAATTTTAGAAATCTAACGTTCCATGCATCTTGAGTTGGGTTTGTAGGGATTGCTTTCAGATTTCCTCCCACAAAGTAGAGCTTCTCAAGCTTCGGGAATTCACCTGGATGCAGCCAATTGGATGCAGTTTCTAAAGGGAAACAACTCAACACCAGTTTCTTGAGATTGTTAAAATGATTGTTCCTTAATGGCTCCTTCTCCTCCTTTGAGTCACTTTGGCACATCTGTGACTGTTGCTGCCAACACTTGAGTTGCATCCATTTAGAGCGCCACAATGCTTTTGGCCTAGCACCATCATGTGGTTCTTGATCCTCGTCGTAGTTCCTTTTCCATGTGATCTTCATGTTGCAGAGATTCTTCATTCCCTTGAAAGCCATAAGATCTTCACTGTTGGGGAATTGGTCTCTATTCACAACAAGGGTCAACTTCCTTAACTTCTTTAAACTTAGTAGCTCTCTAGGGGTGCATGCCTTTTTATGTTGTCGACCACCAGCCTCAAAAGTGATAACAAACCCTTTAAGCACCTCAAGTTTGGATAACAATGATAGCCCTTTTGGCAACATGGAAAGGAGGTGACAATTTGTTAAGTCTATATGGGTAAGATTTGTGAGGGACCCCATGTCAGCAGGGAGTTCCTCCAAGTTACTAAAATCTGCAAAACTGAGCATTTTAAGACCGGTGACCTTGCAAATAGAATCTGGAAGCTTCTGAATGACCGAAAATCCCTCCATGGACAAAAGCCTCAACTGCTTCATGTTTTTCAACTCCTCAAAGAACTGCATATCCATGATATCAATTTGCTCCTCATTTTCCAAGAGAATACCTCCAAGATGAAGCACAGACAAGTTCTTCATATGGGAGAACCATTCTGCTTTGATATCAAGGATGGGTTCATTAACACAGAGCAATGTATGTATTTTTCTGAATCTTTCTAGCTTTAAAGAAGAGGCAGTGTAGTTGAGCCAAAGTTTGCAAGAAGATGGGCAACAGTCTTGAGATTTCAACAAGCAAGCTCTTTTGGTGGCAGTGATATATGGAGTGAGCTTGCCATATTTGTGCTCACCGAAATTGAAGAAGCGCTCATACTTTGCTTGTGACCTGACAAAATCGTAATGATAATGGTGCATGGTCCAAGTTCTTGGATGCTTAGCGCGAATGAATCCCTTATCTTTTAGAGCCCCAAAAATCTGGCGTACAATGTCTTCAATTGTATATACATCCTTCCTGGCCTCGACAGTAGGCACTTGGCAGGAAGTTTGGTCTGCATCGTTTCTTGCTGATCCAGTCGCCCCACTGGATTGGGGTTCAAAGATGTTGGGTCCAACTGATTTAGGCTTTCTTCTAGACTGAGTGGAAGATTTGTAGTTGAGTTAGCATATGTAACAGCCTCGTAAACGAGTGCCTCACCATACCACAAGTTGAATAAGACCGATTGCTTGACCTCTAGGATTGGACGGACCATTGAAAAAACTGCAAAATACAACAAACAATTTTTTTGGATAGCTGTTAGGGATTCATAAGAGTTGCGATACTGGTCAGGTGTCTCTTGATATAGGTCTTCAATTGTAATTGGATAGCTGCCAGTTTTTTTGGGAGGTTTGACATCCTCGCTCGTTGCGAAATGCGACTTCTTCTTTTTTGTTTTCTTCTTCTTCTCCTCATCCTCATCTTCAACACCCACTTGTTTAGGACGAGGGACTAGGAGCTTCAACTTGGCAATCACCCGTAAGAGTGCATATAATTTTGTGGAGTGAAGTGGGAACTCATCAGCTGAGAGTTTTGTGGCATCCACGAGGTCAATCAAAAGCTCCTCCACACTAGTGCAACTGCTAGAGCTCTCAAGGGCGCCGATATGTTTTAGTATGTATTTCAAATCAGCACGCATGTTTCCAAAGTTCCTCTTGGAGGCTAGACTCGTTGCTGCCACCACACTTGCTGGGGTACCAGTGGCTTTAATATTCATCTCCACGTTTGAAATGAGATCATCGAGCCTTTTGAATTGGTATACAAACCGTTCAAACCCTGAATCACACTTAAAAGTGGAAACAATATGAATATCATTGCGGTTGGAAACTACCCTTTCTTCAACGCCTACTTGACCCATCCCACTTGATTGAACCCCAACGAAACCCATTGGAGGCACAAACTCTTTGAGCTTTACGTGATTAGACAAGTCTGGTGTATTTTCCATTGATGTTTATGAGAGATTGAGAGTTTGGAGATTGGTAAGGTTGGCTAAGGAAGGTAGATGTTTTACATTAGTTTTGGAGAGATCAAGCCTCTCAAGGCATACCATGTTATCGAAAACACCCTCTCTCAATTCTTCCAATGCATGACACCGAGAGAGATCAAGCTCCTTCAAGTTTCCAAGGCAGCGTACATCTTCGGGCAAATCTACAAGGTTTTCACAACCGGAGAGGTCAATCACCTCGAGCTCAGTCAGGCTTCCCATCCTTGGAAGATTCACTAACCCAGTACAATCCATGAGTACTAGTTGGCGAAGGTAAATGAGCCATGAAATGAATTCAAAGGATTCAATTCCGGATCTTGAAAGATCAAGAGCTTCAAGACTAACGTTTTTATTTAACAAGTTGACATGTACCAGATTTTGAACTCCAGAAAGATCAAGAAACTTGAGGCTAGTTAGAGGATTAAAGTCGGGAAGTAACTTCAACATGTCCATATCTCTCAAGAACAAGTGGGTGAGATGAGAGGGAGGTTTATATTAGATTTGAACAAACACAGGGCAATATGAGACACATCAAGCATCTGAAGGCTAGGATGGTCAGATACCATGTTACCCATATCCTCCAAAGTGGTGCAATGAGATAGATCAAGCACCTCGAGTTTCTCCAATGTCCCCAAGTGTAATGAAAGGGAGCGTAGTTTGGAACACCCTCTAAGAATGAGCCAACGGAGCTCACTCATGTTATTATAGAACTCCTCTTCGCGAGGAAAGGTTTCAAGAAGAGGAAGATAGGACAATTCCAAGCATCGAAGTGCATGCATGCGAGGAAATGCCGGAAGGGAATGAAACTCAGAGCAACCTCTAATGACAAAGGAGCGAAGATTTGTGAGCTTGGACAAGAAGTCATCTGCATGTAACTGTTTGATGGGAAGATGAGACAAGGTGAGGTTCTGAAGTTGGGTCATCCTAGAGATCGCACTAGGAAGAGCTGTGAGCTGGGTGATCCCGGAGATTTCGAGAGTGGTCAAGCTTTCGAATTTCTTGAAAGGGAAGTGGGATGCTTGTACAAATAACAGCTCACAACCTTGAAGCAGCAACACAGAAGGCTCCTTAATCCTCTCAAGTACAAGCGTCATAGAGGCAGGGGTGGGATTGGATTGTGATACGTATTTGTGACCCTTGTCAGGGGGCAAGAAATGCTTGAGCCGATGGTTTCTACCAATCAAATCAGATGTCACCCCAAAGCTCTCAGGCCTGCCAAAACCGAACAAGTCGAACGGTCGGACCCCAAATTCCTGAGGTCTGCTAGTTGAATCTTTGTTGAGCTCAGCCTCGTTACTCATTTCTGCAATAGATGGTGCAACAGAGATACATTCACATACAAATTATACATATACACACATTTTTACTTAATGATCCCTATAGTAGTTTATATGTGGCTAATTTCTTGCACAAATTGGTTATTTTCAATAGCTGGGATATCTATACTACTAGGCACAGACAGATATATACATATGCATATATATAAGAGGTTTTTGTCGGAAACCACCCGTAAGATAGGTCACATTGCGCTTAACCACCCGTCTAATAACTAATTACCGTAAACCACCCGTATAATGGGTTCCGTTAGCAAATGACCACCCCTAGACATGTGCTGTTAAAGTTCCGTCAAGTGTGTGTGTATTTTTTGTTTGGGAAATTCCGTTTGGTGCCCTTGAGTTTTTGGCTTTTCCGGATGGTGCCCAAAAAAAAAAAAGTTATTCCGCGTGGTACCCTTGAACTTTTCAGAAAGTTCGCCCCGACCACTGAACTTTTAAAAAGATCGCCGTATGCCCTTTCTAGTTTCTTTTGTTTTTCCTCAAAATTTTCGTTTTTTTGCGGTTTTTTTGTTACGAAATATTAGTGCTATTTAAGTAGGTGAATATATAAAAGTAATTAAGAACACCTATTAAGTAATATTTTAGATGAAAATACAAATTAGTGTTGAATCTTTCTAAAAAAATACTAATAATTAACCAATACAACTAACACACTTTTTTTATTTAATGTGTACCAATTTAGTTTATGATAAATTTTATACTATTTAATAAAAATCAAATTAAATATTCAAGTGGTTGTATTTTTTTAATACACTATGTTAATAAAACACAACAAATATTACTTTACATTACAAAATGAAAAAGAGTTTTAAATAAAAAAAATAAAAAGGATGCAAACTTTTCTATATATAGTTGTTTCAATTATTTTATTCATTTATAGTCACTAAAATAATTATTATTATTTTTCGTAAGAAAAAAACCGCAAAACAACGAAAAATTTGAGGAAAAACGAAAGAAAGGGCATACGGCGAACTTTTTAAAAGTCCAGGGGTACGGGGAGAACTTTCTGAAAAGTTGGAGGCCTTGAGGGTACCAGGCGTAATAAGTTTTTTTTTTAGGGCACCATCCGAAAAAGCCAAAAACTCAAGGACACCAAACGGAATTTCCCAAACAAAAAATACACACACACACTTGACAGAACTTTAACGGCATATGTCTAGGGGTGGTCATTTGCTAACCGAACCCATTATACGGGTGGTTTACGGTAAATAGTTATTAGACGGGTGGTTAAGCGTAATGTGACCAATCTTACGGGTGGTTTCCGACAAAAACCTCAATATAGAATTAAGATCCTATGAAACCCTTCTTTATAGTGTAACCGGTCAACAAATTATAAGCGTTGGATCTAATAAATTTAATGGACGAGATTAAAAGAAAATATGTATATGTGGGTCAATTTAAACAAAAAAACACTAAATTACTCTTATTTTCTCTATCCATATCTTAAAAAAAGGCAGATCTAAATAAATTGATTCCATTCTTTTATGGTCAACGTACATTAAAACCTATTCTCACTTTTTGAAAATCAAAATTGTCTTCTTCTTGTTCTCTATTCAATACTCTCCCTATTTAACATGAGATCGATCGTTCCTTCCAATAGTATCTAGATCTCGATATGTTTATGATTGATTTATTCGTTTTTATGAATTTCTATAGATTCATCCTTCAATTTTGCGCTTTCTGTGTTGAATATCGTTAAATAGGGTTTGTAAATTTGGAACCGGAATGTCGACTTATTAATTCATGTTCCTTTTCTTTTAGCGGGTCTAAGAATTATATCAATTTTCTTTTGTAATTATATGCATGTTGAACAATTGAATTTACAAGGATAAACATTGAATATTTTATATTATTTGGTAATTAATTGATAGCTTGAATATGCACTATGGACATTTGAATTTATATGGACAACTCTTAAATATATTTATACTTTTTCACTGTCAATTAAGGCCTTAAATATGCATGTTAAATAACTGAACATATATGGACAATTACTGAATGTATTCATGCTTTTTCGTTGACAACTAAAGCCTTGAATATGCATGTTGAACTATTAAATTTACAATGATAAAACATTGAATATATTTATATTACTTGGTACTTATTGAAACCTTGAATATGCATTCTAGACAATTGAATATACATAAGTAGCCAACATTGAAAATGTGCATGTAGATAAACATCAAATTAATGGGTGCCTTACTTGGAATATATTCAATTATGAATGATTTTCTAATGCAATGGTTTGTGAATATATGCTTTGAATTGGTGTAGTACCTGTAATTTGGATAGTATAATTTGAATTTTAAAGATATTCACGTGAATGTTCTTTTAGATTATTTGGATATAGCATTGTTGAAGCCCGAAAATCTCGAACTAAGTACGGAACAAAATTATTACTAACTCTCGGGCCTTTCGGCACGCTAAAAATCGGCTCGTCTTATTAAGGCCTTTCTTGTAAAATAGTGCGATCTCCTCGGAGATTCAAACACATCGGGGCCCGTCCTTCGAGAACACATCTTGGGACTCGGCCTTTTTCCGATCCTTTATTACGTACCACCACCACCCTATATATAACGGAGGGAGCTGCCTGCTTGCAACTCCATCCTCCGATGTGGGATAGAATTATGCCTTAATTGCGCTATTGGCCCTCTAAAGGGCTTAATAGCGATATTGGCCCTCCAACTAAGCCTAATTACGATATTGTCAAGTTACACACTTTTCGTTATTTCGGGTATCCTTGATCGTGCACGGACTAAAACGTGCTCTACGTTTTAGTCCTTATTTCTTTATTATTAGTCATTTAGCGCACCAACGCGGTGACAGATCCGGGTATCAACATGCTTGATATTTGTTGAATATACAATATATAACAAAACAATTTATAAAGGATGGAATATGTATATTCAATGTGTGCATATTACATAGACAAATGTGGATTGATACTCATTGTGCTCTAAGACCATGAATATGCACGTCGCACTTGTTGATAATTGACATCTAAGACCTTGAATATGCAAGTCAAACAATTGAAAATAATGTAGATAAATAATATTTTTTAATTAAAAATATGTGATTTATAGATAAATATTGAATTATAAATTATTTTATTTTGAACGTTTATTTGATACTCCGTATTTGGTGAATATACATTATTCAATAAACAATTTATAAACAATTAATAGCGATCAACAATCTCATGTGAAGTTTTTTTTTTATCAAAACTCATGTGAAGTTGATATGCTAGAAAGATATATTCACTTTACCCCACATTATGTAAAGTTATATATATATACACATTAGTTAGCTAATCAACAATAACAACCCGGGTCTGTAAGGTTCAAAAGGGTCAGATCTATGGTTGATGACTAATTGAAGTTCACATGCCCAGATTAATCGTTGTGAGACAGCAATAAACCAAGCATCCAAAGATGAGTACATACCTCGAGATTTTTGTAGTTCCACCCACCTCTGCTGGTTTTTGCCAATCAAATCAGATGTCACCCCCAAGCTCTCATGCCCACCAAAACCGAACCAGTCGAACGGTCGGATGCCAAATCGCCGAGGTCTGGCAGTTGAATCCTTGTTGAGCTCAACCTCATTACTCATTTCTGCAATAGATGGTGCAACAGAGATACAATCACATACAAATTATACACATACACACATTTTAACTTAATGATACCTATAGTAGTTTTAGATCTGGTTATTTTCTTGCACGCACCGGTTGTTTTCAGTAGATGGGATATCTTTTTTTGGTTGAGGGCACTGCCCATGAGAGTTGAACCGGTGACCTCTGGGTACTACCCTTGGAGGCTTAACCGTTTTGACTAAATGCCCGAAGGCAGTAGATGGGATATCTATACTACTAGGCACACACAGAGATATATACATATACATACAAGATCCGTAACAAAAATGCTAGAAAGATATTTTCACTTTACCCCACATAAATTCATGTGAAGTTATATAGATGCATTAGTTAGCTGATCAACAATAACAACCCGGGTCTTTAAGGTTCAAAAGGGTCAGATCTATGGTTGATGACTAATTCAAGTTCACATGATTAATCGTTGTGAGACAGCAATAAACCGATAATCCGTTAGATGAATACATATATACCTGGAGATTGAAGTTAAGTAGAGCCGTTGACTGAAGTATCTAATAGGGAAATGAGATGAGTAATTTCTGCAGGAGCCCAGAATTTTGGTATGAGGGAATGATCCCGTATGGACCGAGTATATATACTGGATTAAGTTTAATCACTCTATCAATTAATAGCGATCGCTATTAGCATGTTCATATTTGGTCGTTTTTTTATACTACTTTTTTGTTCATATATATTGCTTCACGTACCCAGAATTAATTAATAACGCATAGAACGTCGCTGGGCAGATGCTTGTGCATGCAACCACACGTCAAGTGCCAACTGTATGTTATCAGTGGGGGAAGCTGAAACTTCCTGATGTCTCCTCCTTCCTCCTGTATATGTAATATTTAGGCAGAATACATGTCAACAGACTCCCGTACTTACAACTTTTTTCCCACTGAACTCCTGTACAAAAAATTGTTCAAATAGACTCCTGTATTGCCCCCAATTTTGCCTATTGAACATTTTTTGACTTTTTTCCCATTGGACCCCTGTACAAAAAATTGTTCAAATCGACCCCTATACTGCCCCCAATTTTGTCTATTGAACATTTTTGCTTACGTGGCGTTGTGCGTGATTTACAAACGCGAGTGAAGCGAGTCATGTCGATTTTAAGTGGAAAAAAAAACAATTAAAATGGGCAGATAAGAATAAACATGGCAAATGATAAAATTAGAAGGAAAAAAAAAATTGTAACGTGAGAATCAAAAAAAAGGGATCTGAGCTTCCTCTTTCTGCTCATCTTCCTCCTCCTTCCATCTCCATCCATCAGCAACCATCCCAAATCCTGCTTCCTCCCAAATCAATTCTTCCAAACCACCAACAATAAAGATGGCATCTTCCCAATGTCATCAAATCCCCACTACTCTCATCTTCCTTATCTCCTTCTTCTCCCTCCTCCTCCACTCCTCGCCCTCTTCCACCACCGCCACCGCCCTTTCCCGGCGACCCAACTCACCTCAACACCCCCCCCCCCACAACCTACTTCGAAGTCTCAAAACATATCACCCACCCAACAGATCTGGAATTCTCCTCCGCCCTCTTCCACCACCGCCACCGCCCTGAAATTCCAGATCTGGAATTTGGGTCGACGGCAGGGTTGGCTGACGAAGGCGAAGGTGGGAGGAAGCTCCGGTTGGCGGGCGAAGGCGAAGGGTCGACGGCAGTGTTTGGCGGTGCTCGTCGTTTCCGTCGGCGGTGGCTCCGTCGTTTGGCGGTTTGGTTTTGGAAACCACGACAACCGGAGTTCCGACAGGACCGCTCTGTCACCTGCCGTACACGGTGGACCACCGAGCGAAAAGGGCAGCGTTTTGGCTGCCACCGAATGGAGTGATTTTGCAAAAGTAATTTTGTGAAATACTCCAATGTTTATTTTGTCAAATAATGATTTTGTATAATCGTATTATAACTTTACATGCTATAGGGGAAAAAACTCTCCAACTTCTCTCTAAAATCTTTTTCTCTCTCTTCCGCTTGTGTTGTTGTTTTTCCAGCTTCAATCCCCCCTTGCGGAGTCCTCTTTTCCTTCCTTCTTTTCTTCTATAGCCCTCCCCTATGAAACCCCAACCCCAATCCCGACCTATGAAACACTAGGGATCTTTCCCCTTGAAATTTGCAATCAGACCCTTGATCTAAGATATGCTAAAGATCTCAGAGCTTCGACGCTTCGATTCTTTCGGCTGACCTGGAGGTCTGCCTCGCTGGCGATGTGGAGTTGTGCCCCCGACGATCCGACTCCTAATCCCCCTCTTGATCCAATGATTACCTTTTCCGCAGTTTCCGATATCGGAATGTGAATATTACTAATACTATTGACTATGTCCCTTGGCAGAAAACGAAGAAGCTTCTCAGTGTCCCATTGTTTCTCTGAAGTGATGAAATCAGCAACGACAGAGTTAATGTCCTCACCATTGTAAAAAGGTAGTAGAGTGGTGTCAGAGGCCCATGGGTCGGTCCAAAAACGAATGTTTTGACCCGTTCCTAGCTGCCAGCGGAGGCCTTTCGTGAACGTGTCGCGTAACTGAAGGAGACGACTAAATTGCCACGAGGTATTTGGTCTTTTATTATACTCTAGAATATTTGATGCACGAAGATATTTCTCAGTAATTATCCGAACCCATATGTTTGTAGGTTCAGTAAAAAGTTTCCATAATAACTTTAATTGGAGGGAGATGTTTACAATTTCTGCCGTTCTAAAGTTCAAACCGCCTTGGTCTTTCGGAGAACAAATATTATCCCAGGAGATTAAGGGACGATAGCCTGGGGAGTACTTGTTCCAGAAAAAATCCTTATTGACTTTGTCAATTTGATCAAGAACTCCTTTGGGAAGGAGAAAGCACTGCATGAGAAAATTTGTCTTGGAGGTTAAATTTGCTTGAACTAGGACACTTCTTCCAGCTTGAGATAGAGAGCTAGCTTTCCATTTAGCTAATTGTTTTTTAAGGTTTAGAATTGCCTCGTCAAAGATTTGGGTCCGAACTCGACCGCGGACAATTGGGATCCCTAAGTATTTCTCAAGATTCGTTGTCAGAGGAATGTTTAGGAGACTGGCTAAGGAAGAGGCAGTTGGTCGGGGTATATTGTTAGAACATTGAAGACTACTCTTCTGGAAGTTTATAACTAGGCCGCTCTTTTGCGCAAAAAAATCAAGTGTTGATTTAATGAAATTCATATTGTCCTGGGAAGCATTTGCTAGAATCATAGTATCATCAGCAAAACTTAGAAAGGGGATACACGTACCATTTTTAGTAAGCTGAATCCCAACTCGACGCGAAGGGCTAGCTACTTCCTGGGTAAGTAGTCTTGCTAAAAATTCCATAGCAATGAGGAAGATATATGGAGCTAAGGGATCACCTTGTCTTATACCTCTCATTGGTTTAAACAACGGACCTGGTTCATCATTTACTAAGACGGAGAAAGAACAGGTGGTAATGCATGTCATGACCCAATTGCTCCATTTCTAGTCAAAACCGAATTTCGCGAGAATTTTTTGTAGGAAGATCCAATCGATCTTATCATAGGCTTTTTCCATATCAAGTTTGAGGGCCATCCACCCTTGCTTGCCTGTTTTCTTGCGATGAAAGGAGTGAAAGATTTCATGTGCGATTAAGATATTGTCTTGAATAAGACGGCCTGGAAGGAAGGCCCCCTGCATGGGGTGTATGATTCTTGGCAAAATACCTCGGAGTCTATTCGCAATTAGCTTGGTGATAGCTTTATAGATCGTATTACAAAGACTAATCGGTCGGAAGTGATTTATGTTTACGGGAGTTTCAACTTTCGGAATTAGCGCAATAAAGGTATGGTTAATTTCTCTGAGAAGAAGGCCTGAGTGGAAGAAGGACTTGACAGCCAAGCAAACAGAGGGGCCAACAATATTCCAGTATCTTTGGAAAAAATCGGCTGGAAAGCCGTCTGGTCCCGGAGTTTTGTCTTCTGCTAATTCAAACATGGTGTTCTTTATTTCCTCTGAGGTGGGCGGTCGACATAGCAAATCGTTATCTTCATCTGTTATTAGTTTGGGGATCACCTCGAGGTCAAGTGTTGTTGTCATATTGTTGCAAGTACTGGTGAAACGCGATTTGAGTTCCTTAGTAATCTCATCCGTAATTTGGTATTGATCATGGAGGATAAGGCCTTCTTGGTTCTGAAAAGAATGGATCTTTTGTCTGTAGTGTCGAATTTTTGCCACATTTTGGTAATATTTAGTGTTCTTGTCAGATAATTGCAGATGTTTAATTTTTGCCCTCTGTTTCCAATAGGCGTGTTGGAATTCAAGAAGACCTTGGTATTTCTTATTATGTTGTATAAGTTTTTGATGAATAGTTGGATCATTTGGATAATCTAAAAGGTCCTGTTGGAGTTTACTAAGGTGATCCTTAGTTCTTTTTAATTGTTCAAAATTGTGCGAGAATTTCGCTCGTGCCCAGGATTTGGAATATTTTTTAAGGAGTCTTAATTTTTTACAAAGACGAAACATATAAGATCCTTTCATTTTGTAGCGCCATATTTTTTGGATCATGGGTTCATAATCTGGCCGCGAAAGCCAGGCATTCTCGAAACGAAAAGGAATGTTACGGGGACGCCTATCATTTGTTAATGAGAAGGTAATGAGACAATGATCGGAAGTTGTAAATGGGTGGTGTCTGACAGTAAAATTGGGGAGTAAAGAAATAAGGTCTGGGTGGAGAAGAACCCGATCCAGTTTCTCATAGGTATTGTCTACCTGGGTCATCGATTTCCTCCACGTGAAGGGAAAGCCAGAGGATACCGCATTAAGTAGACCAAACTTTTGTCGAAAATCCAGAAGACGTTTAAAACGGGAAAGGTCCGGAATAAGTCCGCCGAGCTTGTCGTTCGGATGGTCGATTTCATCTAGGTCTCCCACAATACAAACTGGAAGATTGTACGAGGTTATCAATCGTCGGATATTATCCCAATAGGCACCCTTATCAGATTCTCGGGAGGGTCCGTAGAGAAAAAGCAAGAGAATCTCTGTACTCTTATAGCAAATTTTTGAGGCAATGCAATTTTGATTGATTTCTAGGATAGAGAGTTGCGAATTATTTATCGTGTGAGTCCAAAGGAGCCAAAGGCCACCCCGGGAACCAACCGATGGTGACAAGGCGTAGTATGAAAAGCCAAGCTTTTTTAGGATAGTTTCGTGAGGGGGGTTGGGGGTTTTAGTTTCCGCTAAACAGAGTATATTCAAGGCATTATGTCTTTTGATAAATCTTAATTCTTCCCAAAAGGAGGGGCGGCGAATGCCCCGAACATTCCAATAGCCGATATTCATGATGTAATATTATTGAGTTTTATTGTGTCAAATTCAGGTTTGGGAGTGAACGATTTGTTTTTAGCCCATGGAGCCGGATCATGTGGAGAAGAATTTTCTATTTTGTTCTCATAATGGTAACAAATCTGGGCTTGCTGATGCAGGTATGTCATGTGAGGCAATGTTTCAAACGGATTCAGAGATATGCAAAGAGCAAAAGAAATGGCATCAACCATGAGTTTAAGACATAAAGTCCAACTGTTCAATTGTTTTATATAATAAGCTTCAGAAATGGGAGCACCCACTAAGAGATTAAGGATGACAGCAGATAGCAAATACTGATTTTTCAAAATCAAAATGTCATAATATATTGTCATATATGGTTCATGGATTCTCTGGGTCATACATAGGGTCATAAGCAAATAAAGAAAACAACTAAACAAGAGGAGCAACATCGAAGCAACTGGAAAACGCAAACGAAAGGTAAAAAAACAAACAGAAACGACAAAGGACACAAAACCATCTTCATGGGGGAGATTTATGCTCGGATCATCATCATAGGTTAAGAGAATCCATCGATCGGGCAACTTAGTGTAATAACCGCTATTTTTATAAATAAGAGAAATAAAGTTTTCTTAAAAATCCTTACGCGTACAACGAATAAAATGTCGTCAATAGTAAATTCCTCGCCCAATTAAGTGTAAAACTCTTTCAAATTCAATTATGGGAAAACGAGTCCCTTATATTAAATTTTTCTTTTGAAATAAATTATTTAAGAATATAGGGAGAATGAATTAAGAAAAAAGAAATTTAATGAAAGAGGAAAAATTAACAGATGAGTAATAAGTAAAATAATTGGGTAGACTTTTAAATAATTAAACCCAACCCATTAATAGCCCAGAAATAAAAGGGAGAATAGGAAGGACTCGAACACCCAACCTCTCCGACTCCCTTCCCTTCCCTACCAGTTGGGCTACGGGAACTTCTCATTGTGTTAGGGTGAATCGGGTGATGTATTCATGTTGAAGCCGTTTTTTTTGACCAAACGAAATCTTGACCAGATTTCGTTTATCTTCTTTCAATTGCTGCACGACAACAGGGATCCATTTCTGCCAGTGGAAAAATTTGGTGAATCTATCCCCCATCATTACACTCACTTCCCCTCTCTTCCACCATACTTAATCAAGTGAGAGATTAGAGAAAGGGGCTGTCCATGGAGGTTTTTCCACCGAAAATTTCAGCCCTTTAACCTCCCAAAATCAACCTCAAAATTCAGCCCTTACCATCATTAAACCAAGTCCGAAAAATTCAGTCTTTAATCTCAGAAATTTGTCCCAAAAATCAGCCTTAAAAACAGGATTTTTCCAGATTTTCGAGCTCAAATTGGGCTATAAATAAGTGTCGATCCGGCCAACAAAATTCATATTCAAACTCCCCTAAACCTCCTCTACAACTTTCGTTTAAAGTCCGAGCCGAATCGATTCCGTTTTCGACCTCCGCAAAATACCGATCTAGCTGCGTTATTTGCCCATCTCCACCACCGACCGACTTCCGTCGCCGAGAACATCGCCAAGGGCTTCGCTGGAGTGCGCCAAGCCAGCCACCGTCGTTACAAGCCGCCAGGAGCTGTCGCCGGGCGTCCGCCATGGCCACCGGAGCTTGTGCGCAGACGGGAGGGTCGAGCAGGTGGATCCCGGAATGCAAGAGGAAGTCCCGTAGAGGTGTGAAACTCAAGGTGGGCTGATAAATGAATTTGCTATTAAAAAAAAAAAAAAAGCCCATTGTTTGAAAAGCCCATTTTGTTTTTAATTAAGAATGATAAAGGAATTTTAATAATGAGCTCACTAGTAGTTATGATAGATTAAAAAGAGTATGATTAAGAAATTATCTTTCTTAAATCATGAGAATATATATAACTTACATAAATGAAGTTTTATAAGAGCCATTTGAAAAATATTATTATTATGCTCACATAAATTTTGGGCTTATAAAATTGGTGTCATCATTTTTATAAAGTTATAAAATGGATGAGTTTGACTAAAGGTATTATTTTTGACCCATGCCATTAAGTTAACCTCCTTATAAAATATACTTGAACCATTTCTTAACTAGGGTTTATAATACTAAGATATTATTTTGTTAAGAATTAATGAATTTCAATTGGGTACTTATTAAATAAAATTTACAAGGAATATTCGTAAACCGATGACTTTACAAAAAATCATGAACTCGATATAACATTTTCATAAGTTGAAAGCTTAAAGTTATAAATTATTAAAGGATAATAATTTATATTAGTCGCACAAATTATTATACGAGGATAATAATTTGAAAAGTTCCTAGGATCATAAATAAATCAAATATTAATTTAATTCGTGTTCGCTCGTCTTGAAAACCGCGCCTAATTCAGGTCGAGTACTCGAATCGTCGTAAGCTCACGAAACGAACCCGTAGGACTCAGATCTCGAGATTCAAAGGCAAGTGGATGGTTCTCCCTTACTACTCGATATTTGTGAATTCCGTTTCCTACGTTATCATATCCATTTTTGTTGGGAACACCATGTTTGCTAAATAAAATGAACTTAGGGTTATCTGCTGTTTAGAAATAATGACCCCATTGTTACTATACTGCGCTAGCCCATGGACTTAGGACCGATGATTGTGGCCTCTGATTGTTTCAAGTCTCTTTTCGAGACTTTGCTATGGACTAGGATAGTCATTAGGGGTGAGAGACTCGTCTCTGCTACACCTCTTAAAAAGATGTATTAGGATGTACCTATACCCTAATACTGGGTCATGACTCTGCCTGCTCTACAAGCGTAGAGAGGTGACAACACCCTAGCTAGGTGTTAAGGGCTCCGTCCTTCTTTGATGTGGCCCTTGACCCGTTTTGGGTTGCTGCATCTAAAAATCTATAACTAATTGCAATGTTTTGTCATTAATGCAAGATAAGTGCCATATGCACAATAATTAATGAGCAAGGAATGTATTGGGAGTGGCCCTTGACTCTTATGAGTTGCCACATCCGGAAATCATTACAATAAAAGGTATTGTTGTATTATTTAAAGAAGATAAGTCGGTGTAAGTTTCTACTAAACCTTGATGTGTATTAATAAGTTCCCAACGAAATCTTAATCATTTCTCGTTCCCAGGAATCACCTTCTTGTGATTTCGTATTCTCAAAAGAAAGCTTGTTACTCATCTCTCTTCGGATTCGTTCCTTTCATTATCATCTAATTGGTATTCGAAAGAAGCCTCGTTATCTATAATATATCACACCCTCACCTCAAAAGAACCTGATTTGTCGTGTATCGCTCAATTCCCTTTGGACCTTGATGCCGACATACTTAGCCTTTTAAGAACCTAGTCATATTCTACCACTTGCTTAGTCTCGCGTTAGACTAATACCACTTTCTTTTCTTCCCGACATTGGTCGGCTGGTATTTCTTGCTTTTATGGAAATATCAGGAAGTAAAGACAGGCTTGTCAGAGACCAAGGACGAAGACTCGAGGATTTAAAGGAATGAAGATTTTCAAGAGGTTTCAAGTTATTTTAAATATTTTGGAGTTTCCTATTTTGTTTTTGTGAAGAATCTTTTAACCGTCATTTTATTTCCGCTGCAAAATGATTTATATGTCTTCTTCACTCGAACATTATTATTTTGTATCATTGAGCATTGTTTCTTAATCATGTATCCAGATGCTGAGTCACTTTTGATGTAATATAAGTTCGTTATTTCGTTTTATATGAATCGAGTTATGTTACCTACCGCCTTGGGTGGCTTTGGATGGAAAAATCCGAGGTCACTGGCATGTAACACCCATGGTTTCAAAATAGGGGTGTTACACTTAGTGAACAGCTTCATTCGGTAGCTTGTTTGTGCTTGGAACGTGTCTTCCTAGGTTTCTTAGAGGCTGCAGGGGGTAGTGGCTGCTCCACCGCCGGCTCCGCATCCTTCCTTTTCCCAGCTTCAGACATGGAGGAGCTTTCACCCGCTGACTTCAGCTCGATTGCATCAAGCTGTCGGAGGATAGTACTATTGGATTTTGCGGACTGGTAGGATGGGGGGGAGGGTGCATGGGTGTTGTTGTCAGTGTTGGTATTGGTGTGAGTGAATTCGGGTCGCCGCTCAATACCATACCCGCCACCACTACCACCCGGCGGGAGGAGGGGAGCTGAGGTATAGCTGCCCAGACCATAGCCCATGTGGGGGAGAGATGGCGGAGCACAGAGCATGGAGGACATCACCATAGCTTCCGGGTGGAGAGGGAGAGGAAGAGTGCTCATGACATAAGGAATAGGCTCTTTGGAGTAGTGATATGGAGGGTGATGAGGGACCGGTAGAGCATCCAGAGAAGAGAAGATGTCAGGATTTACCTCGTAGTTGGGGTTGTGGCTGGAATGCTTGGATGTGTGTCGGACAGCAGCGACATTAGAGGGCCTAGGAGAAGGCACGTTCTGCTGGGCGACTTCCTTTCCTTTGTCCTTGGGCTGTGGAGGTGCTTTTGAAGAGGAAGCTTTCATGATTCGGAGGTCCGACCTTGCAACAGAGGAGGCCGCATACCTAGCATCCAGGTTTCCCAGGAGTTTGGCTCGAGTCTGCTTTGCACTGGCTTCATGGTCCACTGATTCAGCAAAGGAGATTGTAGGCTTGAAGGGCTGGATGTTGTTGAGGGGGCAGTGGTTGAAGTCATGATCGACATCCCCACAATAGCCACAACCCATGGAAAAGTCTTCATACCAGACTTTGAGAGTTAGAATGCTCGTCTCATCTGTCCTGACCTGAACAAATTTCTTGAGGGGTTTACTTAAGTCGACGTTGATGCAGACCCTAGCAAACTTTCTCTTGTTCTTGTTGTTGGAGGCTTCGTCAAGTTTGATGAAGTTTCCGACCTTATTGTCCCTCAAGATGAGGTCCATAGCAGGGCCGTTGTAGAAGTGTCGGGGGAGCGGCGCTATTCGAACCCACAGGTCCACAGTAGTGATCTCGGTTGAGAGAGGAGCAAAGTCAGCGGGATACGGTAATACGGCCAAGAGCTTACCATGGACATGGTAGGGTCTACCGGCCCATGCAATGTCAACAGCTTCTTTAGTGGGGAAGTGGAAAAGGAGCCAGAAATTGCCCAATTCCTCAAAGAAGACATCCCCAGAGATCTTGTCTTGCCAGTCAGCTCTGAGCTTAGAGTTGATCGTGGTGGGAGCCATGGGATCTTGGACCATTTTGAACAAGAGGCTGAAGTGAGTAAGTCCAATTTTTTGCTTCATGATAGCAGGGATTGTATTTGGGTTAGGAATCATTGGGGGATGGGCATCAACAGCAGCGTCAGCTTGTGGAATGAGGTGAGGGAGTTCCTGGCCTCCATATTGGGTATTTTCCGGTTCAGTCTGGGAGTCAGAGATGGGGAAGGATTCTTGAGAATCTGGAAGATCAATTGTGGGGATGTTTTCAGAGAAGAGGACCAGCGCTGAATTTGGGTCAGGGATGATGGGCTCGTGGGTGATCGTGGGGATGGCTGCAGCAGAGAGGTCAGAGGGGAAGTTAACAAGGGCTTGAGCGTAGGTTCTTTGAGGATCCATGGCGGGAGAACACAAGAGCTTATATGAGAATGAGGAGATGTGATCAGGCTGAGTATGTTGATGAGGAAGGTTGTGAAGTCTCGTTTTTATAGGCGCAGATGAACCCTTAATCATGGCATATAAGAGCAAGGGACAGAGGCCAGAGAATGCAACGAGGCTCCCAAACGCCATGACCAATAGGGGAGAGCAGAGGGAAGTGGCTGAGTATGTTGATGAGGAAGGTTGTAACAAATTTGATATTTTGTGCTTTGCTTGGTGGCAAACATGGATCCAACGTAATGCTGTCATCTTTCGCAATGAAACTGCAAAAGACCCAACCTCCTTAAGTAATATCATTTTCCAAACATATTTCACCTGGAATTCTGCTTTGGAGGAACCGAAAAAAGAAATCAAAAGATCCCGGCCAAAATCTTATTTCTGGCACAAACCCGAATCTGGATGGATCAAGATCAATGTTGACGCCTCGGTTAGATCAGATGGCAGTTCCTTCTCCTCTTTTATTTTTCGTTCTGCAGATGGAGAGGTGCTTGCCCTATCTAGAAGGCCGTGTCGTGCCCTTACAGCTCTGGAAGCAGAAGCGCTTGCCCTCCTTGATGCTGTAAAGCAAGCGGCCATTCTCCACCTAGACAAAATCGTCGTTGAAGGCGATAATCTGACGGTTATCAATAGCATTAAACGTATCTGGAAGGTCCCCTGGCAAATAGGGCCCATCATCCAAGATATCAACCTTATTCTTCGGAATTTCTCGGAAGTTAAGATCCTACACTGCTTGCGTGAGTGCAACAAGGCTGCGGATTTTCTAGCAAGGAACAACGTTCCAGCCAACTTCCTCGATCTTCACAAAAACTACAACAATTACTGCCGGGATAGTATGCCAACCTCACACCCGGACTCCCGAAATTCAGACATTTTATGTCTCCTTAGGGAATTTAGTACAATCATCCGCAAGGATGATCTAGGATGGCCTTATGTCAGATAAGGCTCCTAATGTTTACCTTCTTAAAAAAATAATAATAATAATAATAATAATGATTTTGTATAAAATATGGTTTCAAATGAAATTCAATGTGGCATCTGACATGTCAAATGACTTAACTCTTGTCTTACGTGACAATGACTCGGTAATGACTTGGCAAAAATTTTGACACGTGTACGCGCGTCTATTCCACGAACTGGGGAGGATTTAATGAAGGGTTCAATAGGTCAAAGCGCGGGCAGTACAGGGGTCTGTTTGAACAATTTTTGGTACAGGGGTCTAAGGGGAAAAAAGTTGTAAGTACGAGGGTCTGCTTATGTATTCTGCCGTAATATTTAAGAAATAAGAAGAGGGGGCAAATTGAGCCAATGAGGATCCTCTGGTCCCCTTACCTGGTCCAAGTTGGTGGTCCCTTATTTTCTATTGGTTCAAATAATTTTTTTAAATTAAAAAAACACAAAAACTTAAAATCTTTTTTTCTTTTTTTCAAATCTTGTCTCTACAAAATAGGGGACCAGAGAAGTGGACCAGAGGATGGGGTGAATTAACTAGGCAATTAAGCCTTTTAATAATTATTATTCACACTTTGGTTCACTTTTAATGCTCTCTGTTTTATAATAGTACTCTCTCCGTCTCAAAATACGTGACCATATGCCTATTTTTTCTTGTTTTATAATATTTGTTTATTTATTATTTTTTTCAATTTTTTTTATTTATACCCCTAATAATTATCTTTATTATAATGATTACACTTTTTTATATTTCTTTAAATAAATAATTAACTCTACGTTTGATTGGTAATATAGGAATACCATTTTTTTCTTAATATATGTGCAATGTACAAATAGTCATATATTTTGAAATGGGAAGGAGTATAATTTTCTTTCAATAATTATCCTTCACACACTTCTCTGACTAACAATTCGTAAAAGTACATCAGATTTTTTATTTTTTTATTAAAATGTGATGCATGTTTTTTTTACTGTATTACTTGAAGAGGCCCTTACTATGGAGTATAATTGTAGGAGCTTATAGGCTAGGTATCTAAGTATTATTATTTGAAACAAATATTTATATTAGATCACTAAATAACTTGATAGAAATTGATTTTTTTTTCCTTCTCTATATCAAATCTTTGGATCCCTACATAATAAAAAAGAGTAAAGACTAGATACTACATATATTATACTTCTGTAATGAATAGAAAAAAGAGCTTAGTTTACTAAACAATCACTTAAAGTTCAAATCATGTAGCAGAACAAAAGTGTTTTTTTTTGAATTTTTTGTTTTTTTTGTGTTTGTGTTTGAATGCAGATCAGCCGTTGAAGGAACATATTTTGTACGAGGACACATTCATTTTGTTTCCCTTATATATATTCTAGTAGAGTAAGATTCTTTTAGCTACATAATAATTAAACACCATTGCTAATGTTTCTGATATTGAGAAAAAATAAGTAAGATACAGGAGTCCTCTACTCCTCTTTCTAGCTAAGATAGATGCAGATTGGAAAAATGCACGATCTTGAATCGATCTGTATATTAATGCTGAAATTTTGGGGAAGAAAAAGATTTGAATGCAAGAAATAGGCTCATAGGTTTTTGGGCATTTTGATGCATCAACACATGGCCTTTGCATATTATACAATAAATAACACCGACTTAATTATTCTTGTTGCTCCTCAAACTTAAATTTTATCTTGATTTATAGAATAAATTATGCAGGGTCTGCTGCCCTTAATTGATGTCATAATCATATTATAGTACTCCGATCCGGAATGGTATTTAATTTCTTCTTATTTATAGTTGAGCGATTGACTTATACACTATTACTATTAATTAATCTATCTCACGATCTCTACATAGTTATCTATCTACTATATATGTATAAATATATAGTTTGTACGAGATATATACATATATATAAATATAATAAAAATGTTACTCTATCCGTTAAAAAATATTTGTCGTTCTAGCCTCATTGGATCGTTAAGAAATACTTGTCGTCTTAGATATTAAAGCACATTTTTTCCTATATTATCCTTAACTAGTACAAATCCCGTACCATGTACGGGTAATGTAAATTTAAATACGAATTAGTCGATTCGAGATTGAAATTTGACACGAATTCACTTTTAACTCGAGAATTTACAATCCAAACTCGACAGACCACAATCCGAATCTATTGACCTATACATGTACTTTTATTAATACAATGTCAATTTTAAAAAAAAATTATATTCAGTTTTTCATATTTACATTATTATTTAGTAGATTATTGACATATGTGAATGTTTTTTCACTATTCTTCAAGATTTAATAACGATAAAAATAAATATTAAGGAAAAATTGTTAAGTTATCAAAATAATTACTTGAATATTTTTTAGTCATATAAGGATATACTGTTAGAAAAATAAAGTTAGGAAAAAATCGTAAGATATCAAAAATTGGGTAAGATATCAAGCATATATAAGGAAATTGGATAAGATATAAAGTAGATAAATAAGTTATTCTTAGAAAATATAATGCAAAAAAATAAAATCATTATTTTATTCAGACTTGATGACGTGGCGCAAATTTTTACACAAACTTGGGTTCTGCTTTATACTGTATTATAGTAGATAATTAGAAATAATTACCAAAATCAATAATGGAAAATAAAAGATCTTTATAAGATTAAGTATATATATGTAAATCATTTAACTTCTTAATTTTTAAGACAAAACCTAAAACTTTTTACAATTTATTGATGTTATTGTACCTCTTTTCATTCAAGATGCAATTTAATAAAATAGCCTAGGCCTCTTTCTGATAAAAAAAAAAATCATTGGCCGGCTCTGGGATTAAGTTCAACTAGTTTATTACCCGGGCCTTGCCCGGGGTCTTTGTAACTAAAATTGATATATATTTATTTTTGTGTAAACGTTGTATTTAAAATTTTATAGAGTATAGTATTTAATATTAAATCATTATTCAAATATTGAATGTATAATTGAAGATGAAATATAACAGTAGCATATAAGATGTAAAAAATGTTGTTTATAAAATATAAGTTTTTCATCTAAAATGAATAAAAAGATGAAGTTTTTGGACATTATAGGTCAAAATTAATCATGAAGCTCGGCAATCACTTGAATATTGTTGTTGGTCTTCCATGAGGATCCCTAAATCACAAGAAATGAGAAGAATAATAATATCTATAAAATTTTAAACGAAATTTCATATAGACAATTCATAATATTGGATCATGTATGTTATTATTTCTGTATAAATTGCAAATATAATGAATTTATATACCTGTAGATATTAAGTTCTGAAAGACTTCTTTATAAACAACATTAGACATTAGTAGTTGTATTTTACGGTCGACCTTCTGAGTCGCATAGTAAAATCTTCAATCCTTTGTTTGTGGTAACTTTGGATACTGCAACATATAGTTGACCACACAAGAATACTAGTCTAGGAAGATATAGACCTACTTGAGAAAGCGATTGCTCTTGGCTTTTGTGAATGGTCATAGCAAAGCAAACTATCAAAGGGAATTGCTTCCTTTGAAACCGGAACGGATATCTAGTATCTGATGGTGTAAGCAACATGCGAGGGATCAATATTCCTGATTAGCATAACAGGAACACCTACTTTCAGTCTCAACACATGGTTTGGCACACCAGAACATTGGATTGAATTTAGGTATTCCATCGAATAAACTAGGCCATGATCTGCGTTGTTATCTTCAGACTTGCAAATACTATCTGAGCTAAGGTATACCTTTTCTTCACTGGGAAGCTGAGATAAGATGTAATGATTTACGTGACAAACGACACCATGAGTTGGTGCAAGAATAGCCCTCTCTTGGAAGTATTGTTGAGGATTTGTAATACCAATAAAAGATGGATATGATATACTGTTTCTACAATAGTTGCAATCAGATTGGTGGTTTCAGTGATTAGTAGATCGGAAGGTATCTCAATTGTTGCTTCACCGTCATTAGGACCGCCTTCTATCCCATCCCCAACTCTTAATATCCATTCTGAAAAGTTTTTGCCTCAAGAACTTCTGAATCTGTACATCCATGCTGCAACCTCATGTTTCTAGTTATAACACGGGTCTTGCTTGGGGACTTTTCAAATAAAATTATAAATATTTTAAATTGTATATGATTTAAGTATCATAAGTTAAATATATAATCAACTTGAATCAGATAAGTAGTATGAAAATTATAACATTCATGATCGATTAAGTTTAATTTTACTGATATGAATCTATGTAGAACAAAATCGAATTTGATGGAGTGGGTCTACTTAAATTTTTTTTTTTTTGATAAAGTAAGGTTTAGGGTCACCGCAAGTACTACTTGGGGCTCGCCTAGAGCATCCCACAAGGGATGAGAACTGGTTACTAACCAGCTCTAAAGGAAATAGGGCAAACCGCCGCCCTGGAGTCTCGAACCCGAGACCTCATGGTACTACCATGAGTGCTCAACCAGTGAGCTGATACGACAAGCGCGTGGGTCTACTTAATGATCTCATGTTTGTCTGATGACTCTTTTAAATAAAAAATATAACATATCAATTTAAATATAATATATGAATACTATAACTTAATTAATGTCATATTTCTAACTTTAAAACTGTATGTTTTAAAAATTATTTAAATATAATAGTGAACTCTCTTCACTAAATGGTCAACCTAAATTTGGAAGAAAACCATAATGACTTGGCCTATCTAACCTATAAAATTAATGACGTGAACCTATAGTCAATCTGGAACCAAACTGACTGAACCAAACCCAACTAAACGAAACTTGCAATGACTCTACCAATTGACATGTAAATATTAACAACCGAATATATACTCAATTTAATTTCAAATGAACAATTAACCGAACCGACCTTATTATGAATATGCTCTTTACATATAACATCCCAAATGTTCAGTCAATCCGAATTTAGAATGATCAAACTATCAAACTAATCTCATCAATAGGTTTATTTTCCATATATAACAACTCATAATTATACTCAATCCGAAATTAAAATGACTGACCTATCAAATTTACCGTGCTAATAGATTTATTCTCCATACATAATAGCCCAAACTTATACTCAATTCGAACTCAAGATGACCAACATACGAAATTGACCCATCAGTAGGTTTATTATCTACATATAACAACCCAAACTAATACACAATCTCAACTCAAAATGACCAGCCTATAGAACCGACCCTATTAATTGGTTTATTCTCCATGCATAACGGTCCAAACTTGTACTAAATGCAAACTCAAAATGACCAATCTACCGAATTGACCCCAAAAACAGTTTTATTCTCCTTATCCCAACCTTGTACCGACTCATCACAAACCGACTTAATTAATAGATTTATTCTTCATACATAGTGAATGTTTTATAAAATTGTAAAATCATCTCCATTCATATTCGTTATTTCATATTATTATGATAATCTGCATTTTTATAATAAAAATATTTTTTTGACATGACTTGAGCAAAATAGATATAAAAAATCATAAATTTATTAATCTATACGCACTATATTCTTATCTTAACATATGCAAAATTAATATGGATGGTCAGTTTTTCAACTTATAGTAATGTATATTGAAATTAGAGACCAAAAATAGAATGATGGCTAGTCTCAACCAACATCAGTTTCATTAGATTCGGATGATAATGTCGCCCCTCAATCGAAAGATGAGCATCCGTTCAACACTCAACCAGAAATTAATTTACCTTCTTCTAATTAAAACCTATTAATATAATATTTTTAGATATCTTTATGCAATTTATAACTTTTAGAGTAATCTCATTTCAAAATAAGAATAATGAATTATAACATTTTATTTTCAAGTTGAACTTTTTAAGTGCAAGATAATAGATATTTTAATGAAAATTTTAATAATTAAACATAATGTATTTATATATTTTTATAGTATAAGGCTATAAATAGAATATGTTTTAGATACTTTTTTTTGTAATTTATAACTTTTATAGTTATCTCCTTTCAAAAATAAGAATAATTATATGAAATAGTAATACTCCCTAATAATACTACTATATGAAATCTTGACAAAAAAACGTAATCTTAACAAAAAAAAAAATACTACTATAATAGTCTAAGATACTCCCTAATTTTAAAAAACGTAATCTTAACAAAAAAAATCACATAACTTATCTCTCTATATATATAGATAAGTTATGATAAAAATCACATATGGATGGTATTATCTCCGTACATAAATTCGACAAACTATAGTATAATATATTGTATTAACAAACACATTATGATGTATAGGCTATAACTTATCTTGTGTTAATGGATAGAAAATTATGATAAAAATCGGTTATTAAAAATATGGATAGCAAAATATATTACGTATAGATCAAAATAATGTATCACCCTAGTAGAATTAACGTACAATTAAAAGGAAATAATACAATGATAGAAGTAGCCAATTAACGTGCAATTAGAAAGAAATGATACAATGAAACTAACCAATGATAGAAGTAGCCAATTAACGTACAATTAAAAGGAAATAATACAACGAAATTAACCGTGACTAGATTTGTGGGTATCTTATCTTGTGCTACACAAATGGATAGAAAGTTAGATAAAAATCAGTTATTAAAAATATGGATATCAAGATATATTATCTATAGATATGAATGGATAGAAAATTGTCATAATAAATCACTTAATTAAAAATAGGAGGGACGGTTTAAAAATTTTTATTGACGAAACTGCCCTTAACTGCTTCAGGTTTAGAAGTATACTAGCAATTGACCCGCACCTTGTACGGGGTGTTATTTATTTATTTGTTACTTTATACATTGATTTTATAATAAATAATTATAAATATTATCATATGTATACTTTATTTTTAAATGACACTTATCTTTTTGATTATAAAATAATATAATTCTCGTATATAATCAACTATTTATAAAATAATTATATACTTTATTTATGTATGAACTATTAACAAATAAATATATGTAATTAAATGATCGAGGTAGAATGCCATGAGATAAGATTTATTATAAATTTTATTAAGCGAATATAGGTAATAAATAATAAAGATAAAAAAATAAAACCAAATTATCTTGTATATGCAATTATTATGTTATGAAAAATGAATAAAATAAGAAGTAAATAAAAAATAGGGATTAAATTATCCAAGCATGAATTTTATCCCCTATAAAAAAACAATGAAATTAACTTTATCCATCAAGTTTGTGGTTGTTTAGTAAGACTAATATAGGTAGACAAACAATAAGATACGTATTTACTTTTGTACGTAATTAATTTTGTTCAATGAGCTCAAAAAAAAGTTTGTTCAAAATTTTGTTATTAGTGACAATGACCATCATAATTAATATGTAATTACATGTTTGATGAGATACGTAATTGAACTAATAGAGGTAGGCAATGCAATTAATTTTGGTGTTCATAATTTTATTCACGGTAAAAAAAAAAGATAAGATAAGAAATTCTACCAAAAAAAAGATAAGAAAGAGAAAATTTTGTAGAAATTATAATCTATATGGAGGATAAAAGATAAATTTTCCATGTAATAGAAAGATAAATTTTCCAATTCAATAGATGACAAAATAATTCATGTGGCCTGCGGCCCCATCTAGACAACGGCTGTTTTGATCTTTGCTCACAATCGCCGTCAACACTCTAGTCGCATGATCTTATGTGTTAGAATTCTTTAGACGACGTCTGTTTTAAGCTTTGCTCACGGCCGCCGTCAACGCTAGTCACACTCTAAAGGCAAATCGCCGAGCTGAGCTCGGGGTTTGACCCGTGCTGGACGCGAGGGCGCGCTCGAGTTAACTTCATCGCTCGTAGTCGCGATAAACCCAAATATCCAATTATTCTATAAGACAAACCGCCGAGCTAGGCTCGGGGTTTGACTCGCGATAGATGCGAGGGCGCGCTCAAGTTTACTTCATCGCTCGTAGCCGTGATAACCCCAAATATCCAATCACTCTATAAGGCAGACCGTCGAGCCGAGCTCGGGGTATGGCCCGCGATGGACGCAAGGGCGTGCTCAAGTTGACTTCATCGCTCGTAGCCGCGATAAACCCAAATATCAAATCACTCTATAATGTAGACCGCCGATCTGAGCTCGGGGTTTGACCGGCGCTGGACGCAAGGGCGCGCTCAAGTTGACTTCATCGCTCATAGTCGCGATAAACCCAAATATCCAACTATTCTATAAGGCAAACCGCCGAGCTAGGCTCGGGGTTTGACCCACGATGGACGTGAGGGTGCGCTCGAGTTGACTTCATCGCTCGTAGCCGCAATAAACCCAAATATCCAATCACTCTATAAGGCAGACTGCCGAGCCGAGCTCGGGGTTTTGGCCCGCGATGGACGTGAGGGCGCGCTCGAGTTGACTTCATTGCTCGTAGCCGCGATAAACCCAAATATCCAATCACTCTATAAAGCAGACTATCGAGCCGAGCTCGGGGTTTTGGCCCGCGATGAACGCGAGTTACGAACCGCAAGTGCGTTTGTTTATTCGCCTTGTGCCAAGCGCGGTCCCATCACCTGCCTTGGCATAGGGTTGGATATAGCGAATTTTCGCAAGTCCGTTTGTTTATTCGCCTTGTACCAAGCGCGGTCCCAGCACCTGCCTTAGCATGGGGTTGGATATGGCGAATTTATTAGGACAGTATAAAAAAACAGAGAAAAGAAGAAAAAAACAACAACGAGTTGACCGTAAATATGCGCATCAAGTGAGTGTCGTTTCTCCACGAAAAGGCTGAGGATAGTCGAGTCACGGGGTTGTGTTGATACCCGGATCTGTCACCGCGTTGGTGCACGAGATGAATAATATTGACATAAAAGATTAAAGCGCTAAGCACGCTTTTAACGCGCTAAGTACACGAATAACTAAAATGAATAAATGTACGCGTATGGCAACATGTATGTATGTGAAGTCCCACATCAAACATACGGAGGCAAAGCTGCATACGGAGGCAAACTATGCCATGTCACCATACAACATATGAAAGTTGGCTTGTCAATCACCGCGTTGGTGCTTTGCCTTGGTCATGTCACCATACAAACATGAAAGTTGCCATGTTAACGCATTGGCATGGACACATTTTGTTGTCCCATATCGACCAAATCAAAGGTAAGCAGACAGCTCCATTTCTTATACATAGGAGGTGTAAGGCAAAGTTTAAGGGATCGGAAAAAGGCCGAGTCTCGAGACGTGTTCTAAAAATAACGGGCCCCAACATGTTTAAATCTCCTAGGAGATCGGACTGTTTTACGGGAAAGACTTTAAAAAGTCTTATAAGCCTCCGAAAAGATGACTATATTCGGCCGTACTTCCCTCCTCTCATCTCGTACAAGCCGGTTCCTCCCTTTCCAGAGGCACTCAAAGACCCTACTTGGGATGAAAAGACGGATGATCATTGGCATGTTATGATGGAGGAGGAGTATTTCCTTCAGTTTGACGACTCTTAGAGTGACAACGACAAGCCTATTGACTCGACGAAGGAGCCAGATGATGTGATGGAGATATCCCTTCCACTTGAGGAGAAGTCTATTTCTCCTACTTTGGAGCCCTCAGTTGTAAGCAATCATGATCCCTGTATCCTTTCTTCTTCTTCCCTATTTTCCATTGATGTTTGTTTGCCTGCTATGTTTGAAAAGGTTCATGAGCATGATAAATTACCTAATGCATTCTCCAACTTTAGGTAATAGTCCTGACAAATTCATAACTTTTGAAGAACTAACTCACCCTCTTAATTGGTCCCATCCTAAACAATCTGCCCCTATCTTTTCTAGCTACTTTTATAAATTGAAACGGTGCCTAAATGCAATATTATTTATTTTCAACTCATCATTGTGCTATATTTGCCTGCATATAAGTTGTTCGCAGGGATTTGATTTTAGGGATTTAACGATGTATGAGCCTAGATGAGTTGAAGAACGTCAGGCCATCGACATTAAACAAAGGCGCTGCTTGGGAGGCAACCCAAGGATTAGATAGATTTCATTCCTATCTTAGGTTTTTTATTCATTTTCAGACTAACTTGTAGGTACTAGGTCATAAAAAACATTCTGGTGCAAAACCGCGCTCGCGGCAGCCATACCACACCCGCGGTGGAGCACCAGAAACCATCCCGACGGATAGGTATTAACACCGTGCCCGCGGTTTTCATGCAGTGGTCTCGAAAAAAAATCCGCGCCTACGCCCGCGGTGAGGCCGGGGACTGGCAAAAAAAATCGAAAAAAAATTTCGGCCATCTATCTTCTACTTTCCATATATCTTTACCATCCTTCTATCTATCCATTTTTCTATCTCTACCATTCCATATATCTTTCCACCACCTTCTATTTATTCTTTCCATCCACCTTTGTAATTCTATTCTTTTGGCTCTGTGTAAAAGCCTAAGTATGGGGGAGCTTTGTTCCCTTGAGAGTTCTCTTCTTCACGGCTCGAGTTCAAGTATTTGTCCATCTTCCAAGAGACGAGCCAAGATACGAAGGATTGTTTGCACATTGCATTATTCGCGACGAAGTCAAGATCATGTCCCTGCACGAGTACCGTGACCGCGCCACATCAGCCGCGGCCGTGGTGGTCCTCCCGATGATGACTTTTGCTCTCTGCCATGTTTCCACGACCGCGCCACCTGTAATGCGCCCGCAGTGTGCCTCCAGACCGGTATTCCGAAGTTCGTTTCGTCCATTCTTCTACCACCTTTGAAGAGTTCTTCCATTTCACCCCTCTTCATCGTTTATGAGTCTTCTGATATACCTTCTTCCTTGCTTCTATCCTTTCTCTTTGCTTAATTGAGGACAAAGAAGGATTTAGTATGGGGGAGGGAGTACTCGCATTCGCCTATCCTAGTTAGTATAGTTCGAGAAGGAAAGAAAAAAGAAAAAGATAGAAAAAGCCATAAAGATAGAAAAAGAAAAAGAAAAAGAAGGAAAGAAAAAGAAAAAGATAGAAAAAGCCATAAAGATTGAAAAAAGGCAGATAAATCCTGGAATGAGTCGAAAACCCGAAAGGGCGGCTCAGGTAATAAGCAGGTAACCCGGACAAGCATTAGGCTGGGGTAATATGAGGTTAATGAGTGATGTGAGTTTTTGTGAGCACACCTTGAGGGCGCCTAAACAGAATTGAGCGGTAAAATGCGAGTGTTTTAGGATCATTCTTGCTTGGGGACTTTGGGGTTTACATATTAGATTTGGGTAGATCCTAGGTTGCTCTATACTTTTGAGAGCTTGAGTGTTATATCTTGTTGTGAGGTGTGTTTGAGCTTCATGGTTTTATGCTCATGATTATTGTATTTTGGGTTCGGGTTGAGAGTTGAGTGTTTTTGTCTTCCCTTGTATTTCCTGAGATCTTAGATGTGTTTGATTGTCATATTTGTTTTGAGCTTACTCGAGGACGAGCAAGATTTAAGTATGGGGGAATATGATTCGGCCTGTTTTGTATGGGTTAACTCTTAGATTTTAGAGTATTATTGTGAGTGTTTAGGTTAGATTTGAGCGTGATTGTAAGACGAAGTCCGAAGACACGAGATATGAAGAATCAAGAGTTTTTAGAGCTTAATTGAAGACAAGTTCGCCACTGCATAGATTCCGCAGTCGCGCTGCCCATGTCACGCTCGCGGTGAAGCAAGGCGACGACACTCAAGACCCGTGAAGGCCGCGGTCGCGCCGCCATGGTCACGGTCGCGGTAGTAGCCGACTTAACCGGCCCAAAGTTAGACCCGCCGCGGTCGCGGTGGGAGTGCCGCGGTCGCGGTGGGAGTGCCGCGGTCGCGGTGGGAGTGCCGCGGTCGCGGTGGGAGTGCCGCGGTCGCGGTGGGAGTGCCGCGGTCGCGGTGATGCCGAATCCGAAGCAGACGAGATTTTTCTTTCTTCTTTCCTTTTCTATCTTTTGCCTCTTTCCTTATCTATCTCGGGGAGCTTGTTCCTTGGGCTATATAAGGAGGAGTCTGCCTTAGGTTTTAAATACCTTCTACCTTCTTCCTCAAATTAATTCTTTAGTTTAGTTTCTATGGAGAGCTAGTCTCCTTGGGTTTGTTCAAGGGAGAAGCTTTGATGTATGAACTCGTGAGGTTTTGGTAATTGATTTCTATCCTTTGGTTAATATTGATTCTCTTGTGCTTCATCTTATGAATGCTTATTGTTTCTCTAGGAGTCATAAACCTATTAAATTGATTGATGTTCCCATGTTGGATTAGGTTTGGACCTTGGACAAAACTAATCTATGAAAACAACTTAACCTAGACCTGTTGTCTATGCAGCTAGGACTAAGAAGATAATTGATTGTTTTATCTTGCAATTGACTCCTAGCTTGATTGTTTGATATTATATCCGACATATCCTTGTTCTCTATGGTAATTCTAGGTTAAGCGTCCTTGCCTAGGGTTATAGAATTGCTTGGACCATGGACTTGCGATTGTTAATAATCAGGATAGTAATTAATCATAGGTGTGAATGAAATCAATGGATGAATCTATGATCGAGTGATTATATTAGAGTGGATCTTTTGAATGAACTTGTTTCCCATATTTGATTTGTTTATTTGATTGTTTGTTTGTTTGTTTGTTTGTTTGTTTGTTTTCTAGGTTAGTTTAGTTTAGATATATCTCTTAAATCCCCCTTATCTTTAGTTGATAGAATTATTAATACTAGAAGCCATAGTTCTCTAGGGTTCGTCCCCTTACTTGCATCCTATACTAGTTTGTAGTTTAGGTTATTTATCTTTGATCTTGGCACGATGACTTTAGCCGAGTTAGTAGCCTTGTAAGGACTCTGGCATTTGAGCTTGTGTTCCTATTTGTTAAGGACTACGTCCTTGTCGATGTAGAAACATATTTGGTCCTTAATTCTGAGAGGTAGCGTCCCTACACCTTAGGGACGGCTACACAACTTGTTGTCCTTTTCTTGACTTGCGTTCTTGAAACATACTTGGACAACTTATTAGATAAAAGTGAGTTTGTCATATCAGAACTAAGGGATGATTGTTATGGGCACAATGTTAAGTACGAAGGAGTCCTTAACATCATCCCAACAAAATTCGATAAGGTTTATCTAAAATCTAACTAAATTGGGAAACAAAGCAAGTAAATTGTTGTAAAATCCAATAGAGAAAAACATCCAATTAGCTTGTATCCGTTACAAAGTTGGTCATTGATCATTGATTATCATCATTCCCTTTTCACCTTGATTAATATATTGTGGCATTATAAGACTCAACTGTATGAAATCTTAAACTAAACTTCGAACCTAGTCTAGTCAATAGAATCGATCGGTGCCACCAACACTTATCCCTAAATGTTCTAGAAGATCTCCTAGACTCAATTTAGCAATCGCAAAGAGCATCAAGCATCAATAGAAACAAAACATATAAAGCAATCAGACATTCATATGAATTTTGGTTGAAATTCCCCTTTAATTCAATTAGTTCAATTGACTCTAAAAGGATTAAAGATTCTTACATGTGATCTAATTAACTCCAATCGGTAATTAATGAGATCTAAGAACAATTCAATTAGAAGTTCAATTAGGTGGTCAATCTAACAAAACCCTAGGTTAAACTTGATTCAATTAAGCGTATAAAGATAACCTAATTAAGGTTCAAAAGGAATTATCAAATCTCACAATGATTCAATTCAACAACTTCAACAAATTAATTGAATCAAGAGAATTAGCTAGAAAACTACATTGAGAAAACTTACAAAATCTTTCTTTCTTCTCTTCAAAGATAATAATCCAAACCCATAAGATATCTCTAACCTAAGGCAAACCAATGTATTTAAAGGACAAAACAACCTAGGAAACATAAATAAATCTTTCCTAAAAAGATCCCATGTCAACATGTCATAAGCAAAGTCGGCCCAATTACGTCTCGCGGCAAGGGGACAAAGCACGGCCAAACCAGGGGAAGTGCGACTGTGCTTTAGGGGACACCTCCTGCGCTTTGCTTCCTGAGAACGAGCTGCCAAGGCGCGACCTATCCCGGCAAAGCGCGACCGTGCCTTAGGTCTTCTCCCCGCGCCTTGCCAACTGAGAAGGCTTTCTTCACTCGATTGTCTTCATGCACATCCGTGGTCTCAAGACTTTGTTCCTCTCCATATTCATCTACTCATGCATCGCCATGGCTATGCTCTAAGCTCAGCATCATCCTGCAAATCATCACAAGAACGCGTAGATATCAAACTACGAGGGAGATTTACACTATACTATAAAACAAAGGCAAATCTACCTAAAATGCAATCAAAACCAAATAAAGCATGCTCTGTAACCTATGCCCTATATGAACTATCAAATTCCCCCATGCTTGAACCTTACTTGTCCTCAAGCAAGCCATAAGATCAAACCACACCACAAACAAGTAAATCAAGATTCCAATTCAAATGCGATTCAAACTCAACCAAGAAATCATTGCATACATAATACGAAAGCTTTAAAAACCGAGTCATTTATCCATTCAAACCCTCACCAAGATATATGTTTGCACTCATCACTCTAAGTGTATAAGGACATGTGTTTCACTCAAAAATCATCCTTAAATGCCAACTACCATAAGCTTGCATCAGCGTCCTCAATCTCCACCACGAAAGTTTAAATACATAACTTAAACTATGAGGTCTTTCCAAGGTTATAATGGGGCCAAGGTAATGAACAGTTAGGTGGGAAATATTTTAGGCCTTATGGTGCTAAATCCGGGAACGAGAATAAACTAAATACCCAAACTTCAGAACATTCTTTCCATCAACTCCTCAACTTATTCTTCACCTTTTTCCATCACTTTTTCTTCCAACTCTTTTGCTCAGTTTTTCTCTCTTTCCACAAACCCTTGAGGTTTTCCTTCAATTTCTATTCAAAGCAATTTCTCTTTTGATTTCTTTTTTCTTTCTTTCACAACTCCTTATCTTCTTTTCATTCTGAAGATAGGTGCTACCGTGCCCGGCCTATCTTACTCACGCTCGCGGCATTCTGAAGATAGGAACTCCGTCTCTAGGCTGCCACCGCGATCGCGGTACTACTCACTAACAGCACTTCAGAAGCTGTTTTGACCCTCTTCGGCTTGGAATCTGGACTCCGTGTAAAAACATGAATTGAAACTCTTCAAGTTACCTTTCCAATGACACCAGAATCAGCTCAATCTGACCACTGAAGCTCCATATCCATCCCTTGCAAGCAAGAGGTGCTGGGTACACAGCTCAAAACGTCTTCAAAAGTCTTGAAACTTGAATTCTTGTGTCTTCGGCCTTGATATTACACTTAAGCACAAACTCTAGCCTAAACAAACTCAATATAGCCCTAAAATACAAGAGTTAACACATCCTAAATAGAGCATATCAATTTCCCCCATACTTAGATATTGCTCGTCTTCGAGTAAGCTCAAACTAAATATAACAAGACAACACATCTAGGATCTCAGGAAATACAAGGGAAGATAAAAAAAATACTTAACTCTCAACCCTAACTGACTCAGGCAAAATCGTTGTACCCAAAATCAAAGATAACCCAAACACACAAACTAAGTATAGTGAGCAAGTATGGGATCGAACCTAAGAGAACTTAAAGTATCTAGTCTAATATTTATATCAACAAAGAATAAAAGGGGGATTTTATGGAAGAGTTTCAATCACCAAAGTAAGAAAACAAGTCGACAGTTTCACAAGATCAATCAAAGTACTAAAGGCAGGTTCATTCAACAAATTCACTTTAAGAGAGTCGTTTGATCATTGATTCACACACAATTCCTTTTAATCCACTGGTTAATTCCAATCCTAATCTTGACTAATTTCCTGTCCACGGTCCAGGAAATACTTAACAATGACAGAGGACGCTCAAATCAATATTAGCATTAAGAACAAGGATAAATAGGATGCATGCAAGAGAAATCAAGCTACGAGTCAATTTCACAAGCAAACAATCAATTCTCTTCTTAAATCCTAGTTGCATAGACAACAAATCTAGGTTCTAAGTTGTTTTCACAGAATAGGTTTGTCCACGGTCCAAACCCGTTCCAACAATAGAAAATCAATCAATTCAATAGGTTAATTACTCCTAGAGAAACAATCAATAATCATGTAATTAAGCACAAGAGAATCAATAATAACCAAAGGAATAGAAAAAAGATTTAGAATCTCACAAACTCATCAATTAAAGCTTCATTGATGAACAAACCCTAGAGAGGTTTAGTTCTCCATAACTCTCATAAAACTCAAGTCTTCAAACAAAGGTCAAAGATTGATTACAATCCTAAAGAGATCCAATCCCTTAAATATGTCTTGGGACGAAAGAAATATCCAAAAATAAAACAAAGCATTAAAAACGGCCCAAAGATAGATCTGCGCGTTCCGCTCAAGTCGGTTCAACCGCGCTCGCGCCGACACCGCTGCGACCGCGGTCAACACTCGGTCAATGGTCCGTTGGCAGCTTCTACCGCGACCGCGGCTCATGCACCGCGCCCGCGGCCTTCGGGTCTTCAATTCTCCGTTCCTGGTGAAGTGCCGTGACCGCGTCCGGAGCTCCGCGACCGTGTTTTCCATGCAGAGGCGACTTCTCTTGCAAAATCTTCATTTTAACAACTTTTGTGTCTTCAGCCTTGATGTAACACTTAAGCCTAAAAACTAGCCTAGAACACTCAAAAGCTTCCTAAAAACAACACGATAGGGCATCTAAAAGATGGCGAATCACTGACCAAAAATAGAGTAATCATGAGCATAAAAAATAAAGCTCAAACACATACCTCACAATATGATAATAACACTCAAGATCTAAAAAGTGTAAAGCAACCTAGGATCTACCCGACATCTAAAATGTATTCCCAAGTCCCCAAGCAAGAATGATCCTAAATACTCAAAATTTTTCACTCAATTCTACTTAGGCGCCCTTTCGGGTTTTCACCTAACCGCTCTTTTAATTTTCCAATAGATTTGCTCACAAATCTCACAATCACTCATGAACCTCATATTACCCCAGCCTAATGCTTGTCCGGGTTACCTGCTTATTACTTGAGCCGCTCTTTCGGGTTTTCGACTCATCCCAAGATCTATGTGCCTTTTTTCAAATTTTTTTATGGCTTTTTCTATTTCTTTCTTCTTTATTATGCAAAAAGTTATGGTGCAAGTGCTCCATGAAAAGAAGAAAATCAAAAATCTGAAACAAATTGAAGCAAAAATAACTAACTACACTAACTAAGATAAGCGAATGTGAGTACTCCCTCCCCCATACTTAAATCCTTCATTGTCCTCAATGAAGCTAATAACTAGGTCAGAAGCAAGGAAGAAAGTATATCAGAAGACTCACATATGAAAAAGAGAGGTGGAATGGAAGAACTCTTCAAAGGTGAAGAAAGAATGAACGAAAAGGTTTTGGAATACCGTTCTACAAGCAAACAGCGGGCGCGGATAATCAGGCCGCGGGCGCAGATCTGTGTCTGAAAGCAAATATCAACTTCTAAGGAGCAACCGCGGGCGCGGCAGGGGAGGCGCGGGCGCGGCCTTGAGTTACAGCGAACACGGACTTTGACCCACGAACACGAACTGATGAACTCCATTCTTAGGGGAACAAAGCTCCCCCGTACTTAGGCTTTGCACCAAGCCCACAAAAGAGAATTCCAAAAAGGGATGGAAAGAATATATAGAAGGTAGTGGTAAAGATAGAAGAATGAAAATGATGATGGAAGATATATGGAAGATAGAAAAATAATTTTTTCGATTGTTTTTTGCCGAGAGCTACCCTCGCCAAACTACGGGTAGGGCGAGTCCACCACGGGGACGGTAATTTTTTTTTTTACGAGAGCAAACTGCTTAAAAACCGCGCACGCAACCCGAGGGACGCGTGTGCGGTTGGCCGGTAGCTAGTACCCATTCATTGGGATGGGTACTGGTGCTCCACCGTGAGCGCGGTATGGATGCCGCGGGCGCGGTTTTACACCAAAGACGTCCTTTTGGACCTCTTACCTGCACGTTAGTCTACAAAAATAAAAATCAAGCTAAGCTAAAGGAAGAAAAGAAAGGAGGAGGAACAAATCTATCTAGCCTTAGGTTGCCTCCCAAGTAGCGCCTTTGTTTAACGTCGACGGCTCGACGTTGACATGATCGGACATCGTCAATGCCCTAAGCAATCTGTCAAAGTCCTGCAACAAATTCCATGCAGGCATACATAGCACAAAGATAACTTGAAACCAAATAATATAGCATTCAAACACCGTTTCAGTTTATCAAACCCCCTAGAAAAGTCAGGGTTAGCACGTTTAGGATAGAACCAATTACAAGGGCGAGGTATTTTTTCAAAAGTTTTGTTTTTTATGTTAGCACGACAACCCTTAAGATTTGAGAATTTACCAGGTAACCTATCATGCTCAGGACCTTTTGCAGACACAACAGACAAAGAGATATCAATGGAGGGTAAGGGAGAAGAGTGAAGGATACAGGGACCACAATCGATCAATACAGAGAGCTCCACAGCAGGAGACATAGACATCTCCTCGGGTGTATCCCCAATTTGGTTCTCCAATCTCTACACCTCGACTTTTTCGGGTCGGATCTTAAACAGGTTCCAATGGTCTATGGACTTCCAAATGATATAAGCTCCATTGCTCACGTTGCACATCTTTAGTTGGGACTCAAGGTTCATCCCACTGATGATGTTTCTACAAGCATCATCAAGCCCTACGTCTATCCCCCACATAGAGAGCTCATGCAAGTGAAGTACTCATGGAATGGTTCGTCCTGCAACTGGCATAACCTAAATACAGACATCAGTATATACAAGTGTAGACCGTAAGATAGATCTACACAAAGTCAATAAAAATATTAACACTAGAATTAAACCAAAGTTTCCCGGCAACGGCTCGGCTAAATTCGTCGTGCCAAGATCAAAGATAAATAACTCAAAATTACAAACTAGTATAGTAAGTAAGTAAGGGGTCGTAATCAAAAGAAATGAGGCTTCTAGTGTTAATATTTCTACCAACTAAAGGTAACATGGGGATTTAAGAGAAAGATCTAAACTAAGAAACAAATAACAAACAATCAAACAAATCAAAAAGAGAAAAAAGTTCATTCAAAAGGTCTACTATGAAATAACCATTCTATCATAGATTTATCCACTGATTCCAGTCACACCTATGGTTAATTCCTATCTTGATCATTAACAATCGCAAGCCCACGGTCCAAGCAATTCATTAACCCTAGGCAAGGACGCTTAACCTAAAATTAGCATAGAAAGCAAGGATATGCAGGATATATGCAAAAGCAATCAAGCTACGAGTCAATTGTAGAAACATATCATCAATTATCTTCATAAATCCTAGTTGCATAGACAACAGTCTAGGTTCTAAGTGTTTTCACAGAATAGGTTTGTCCACGGTTCAAACCCAGATCCAACAATAGAAAATCAATCAATTTAACAAGTTAGCTACTCATGTAGAATAAATCAACATTCATATAATGAAGCACAATGGAATTATTATTAACCAATGGATAGAATTCTTAGAATTACAACATGATTAATGATCAAGTTTGTATGACAATAATTTAAATAAGTTATGAAAATTTAGAGTTATTTGAGATAATAGACCCTAACTTCAACTAAAATATGATATTATAAATATAAAACTATTATTTTGATGAAAATGTAATTTTTATAGAATTATTTGAGCTAATATACTTAGATAATATTAATTAAACTAAATATGTTGTTAAATATTATCAAATTATATCTTAGAAGGGGGTCAAATAATAAAATTTCATATAATAACATTAAAATATTATTATAATAAAATATGTGAACATCCAAGATAATTGTTGTGTGTAATGATATAAAGAGTTTTACTTTATCTAATAATATTTTAAATGAAAATATATAATACATCTATTTTATAAGTGTAGACTTTGAGTTATACCATTAATGTTATTAGAATAAAACTTACTTAATTTATACATATTTTTTAAATTGTTTTAATAATTTGTTTTTTCAAATAGGTAAATTCTATAGTTCTTTTTCTAATCAATATTTCTTACAAAATTTATCGACGTTACCCATACATGTATGGTATGGGATAAACTAGTTATTATAATAGTATTCCCCTAAATATGACTATCATAAAAAGCGGGTTTTATATTGTGTACCCTAAGGACACATTATAAGCCTATCAAATATGGAAATTAAACCCTAAAAGTAAATAGTGAACCAATCATTAAAAAAAAGGATAAATAAAAAATCCCAAATTAATATTTACAAAATCTTTTCAATATTTATACTACTATTTATAAAGCGGAGTCAATGTTATTACAAAGTATTTTTCCTCATGCATTTCTATAATAAAACAATCCACCGCCCCTCCTTTATATGATAAGTTGCAATCTTCTAATAAATATTATTATTTCTATAAATATCATCTTTTCACTCAAACAAAAAAATGAAGATAAAACAATATAGACTATATCTATATCTATAAGATTTTATATCTAACTTAATAAAACATGATCTTTCCATTTAAATAGAAAATCAAGATAAAATTGGAAATTAGTTTCTGATATATAATCCTGAAATTATTTTTGTAATAAATATAATATATTTTGGAAATAATTCAGATTTTTATAAACAAACTATTTAGACTATATTTATATGTATAAGATTTTCTATCTAAGAATCTAAACCTTTATTAATTACACATGATCTTTTAAATTAAGGTATGTAAATTTCAAATGATTTAAAAGATTTTAGCTTATCTAATAAACTTTGTTGATTGAAATCTTATATATTTATTCTGATAGTTTAAACTTTAAATCATATGGATAAATATCTTTATATATTTTTGAATTTATTTTAATTAGATCTTTATTCCAATAAGTGTACTCTGCAGGTATCAACAACAACAACAATAACATGACCCAGGTAGTCCCGCAGATGCAGGATCTGGGGGGGGTCAAGATGGGGGTATTCCAAACCTAGATGGAAAACGCCCGAGAAGACCCAATGGAAAACGCCTGAAAAGACCCAAGACAAAAGCTCGAAACAATCCAATAACTGTAACCAACAAGCTAAGAGACCCTAAACAGGAGCTAAAACTGAAAGATATATTCTTAGGGCCCGTTTGGTATCCAACGGTGGAAACGGAAACGGAATGGAAACGAACCTTGTCCAATTATGTGTCACTATAGATTGATTAAAAAAATATTTTAATTTGAATTTTGAAATTTGTGTGCCTAGAGAAGGGATGAAGGAAATGATTGAGGTGGTTTATTACACCACCCTTAGATTAGGAGAACAAGTGGACTGTGGCAAGGAGGTTTGCAATAGTTTGGTGACTCATCATGTATCATGAATATGGACTAAGTTCGTTTCCATTCCGTTTACGTTTCCGCCATTGGATACCAAACAAACCCTTATAATGGAAAAAGGCATTGTAATAGAAAAAGCCTTAAAGAAAAAGGCAGTGTAATAGAAGAATCCTTAAAATAAAATAATGTAAAGTTAGATAAGCACTTGAGATTACCCAGCCCCCACACACCCCAAAGGTTGTGGATGAATTCAACAAAAACCAGAAAGCAGAATGGTGAGAAGTCAATCATTTAGAACAAGGAAAAAAGAACAAATGTCACAAAAGGAGAAAAACGTCGAAATAGAGCAAACCTTCCCCTAACCACATCAAACTCAAATTTGATGGGGTTGTTAATTCATTTGGTGTTGCCTCCTTTGGATTTATTTTCAAGGATGAGTCTTGAGCGCCCATCTTTCAACACAGAGGGTTCATTGGTAATCGCTCTGTGGTTTTCTCGGAGGCATATGCGCTCCGACAGGGGATTTTGGAGGCCATCAACCGTGGCATGCCCTGCTTGGTTATTAAGGTGACAATCTGCAAGTCGTTAATGCGGTACTGGGGAGCTGGAGCTGCCCGTGGGAAGTGGAAATGATTCGAGCGGATATTCATGGGCTGCTCAGGAATTTTCAGAGTTGGTCTATCGCTCATTTCCAAGAGAAGTGAATGTTGTTGTTGACTACATCGCCAACTCCTTCCGCTGTGTCTCGACTTTGCCTGTTTATCCTGATTTAGGCTTTCTGGACCTCATCCATAAGGATGCTCTAGGATAGTGCCTCTTATCTTGTAAAAGGCCTAGCCTAATTCCTTTCCGTATCAAAAAAAAAATGTCAAAGTTAGCTGGATAAGGACCCTGATCGAATGCGTGTCCCTGTACGACGACTACTCCCCCGTTACCACTGCTACTTCGCGGGCTCCCGCTTCATAACCGATCATCCCCTTTCCCCAAACCCTAAAATCTTCCCTAATCACTCCAATCTCCGTCTTGCAATCGTCCGGATGGCCGATTTCACCTGATCGTCCACTCGGCACCACATCCTGGGACCAATTCCCGCTCAGGCCATGTCTAAGTTCGATGCCTCAACACCCTGCCTCGGTTTCTTCCCGTCTAAGAGGAAGCTCGATGATTATGCCACTAGCGCTGGCTTTCTCGGCCTCTGTCACGCCGATGCCTCCGAGTTTCACTCCGCCTTCAAGATGAGCCGCCTCGTGAACGATCCCAAGCTCCGAGACCTTGCCTACACTTGTTTCGTTCCAACCATGACGGAGCTCGCCATGTCCGATTTAGCTAATTGGAAGGATGTCCCCGTCGATTCGCCTTCTTCCGCCTCTCCTCTGGTCTTGTTCACCGGCCGATTGTACTCTGGCGAGTCCGACCTCACGCAACTTTTCGTCAACGTCAATGGAATGTCGGTCGGTTTCCGCTTGAACGGAGGGAGACGGTCTAACAAATATGAAAATTAAACCCTAGGAAATACTAAACGCGTCATAAAAAAAGATAAATCAAGATTTACCAAATCTTTTCAAAATTAATACTATTATATTATAAAACGCAGTCGTCTTCACAAAAGTTTTTGCTACATGCCATTTCTATAATAAAATAATACGGATTTTTATAATTTTTACATATAATTTGGATTCTTTTAATTTTAAAACGATGTAAACTATATCTATATGTATATGATTTTCTCTCCAACTTAATAAAACATGATCTTTCCATTTAAAAAAAATCAAGATAAAATTGGAAAGTAATTTCTAATAGATAACCCTTAAATTATTTTTTTAACAAATATAATATATTTTGAAAGTAATTCAGTTTTTTTAAGCAAACTATATAGACTATATTTATATGTATAAGAATCTAAATCTATATTAATTAAATATGATCTTTTAAATTAAGGTATGTAAATTTCAAATGACTTAAAAGATTTTAGCTCATCGAATAAACTTTGATAATTGAAATCTTATATATTTATTTTGATAGTTTAGACTTTACATTATATACATAAATATCTTTATAATATTTTTTAAATTATTTTAATTAAATTTTTATTCAAATAAGTGTACTTTGTAGGTATAATATATCTCCTATCAATATATCCAATAAATTTATTATAATTATCCGGTACATGAATTTAAGATTCTTATAAACGAAAAAGGCACTGTAATAGAAAACTCTTATTAAAAAAATAATGTCAAGTTAGCTGGATAAGAACCTTGATCGAATGCGTGTCTCTGTACGACGACTACTCCCCCGACGAATCTAAATCTTTACTAATTAAACATGATCTTTTAAATTAAGGTATGTAAATTTTAAATGATTTAAAAAATTTAGCTTGTCTAATAAATTTTGTTAATTGAAATCTTATATATTTATTTTCATAGTTTAGACTTTAAATCATATATATAAAGATATAATATTTGTTAGATTATTTTAACTAAATCTTTGTTCAAATAAGTGTACTTTATAGGTATAATATTTTTCTTATCAATATATCTAACAAATTTATTATAATTAATTCGTATATATTCAGTACATGAATTAAAGATTCTTATAATAGAAAAAGGCACTGTAATAGAAAAATCCTTAGAAAATATAATAATGTCAAGTTAGCTGGATAAGGACCCTGATCGAATGCGTGTCTCTGTACGACGACTACTCCCCCGTCACCACTGCTACTTCGCGGGCTCCCGCTTCATAACCGATCATCCCCTTTCCCCAAACCCTAAAATCTTCCCCAATCACTCCAATCTCCGTCTTGCAATCTTCCGGATGGCCGATTTCGCCTGATCGTCCACTCGGCGCCACCTCCTGGGACCAATTTCCGGCTCAGGCCATGTCCAAGTCCGACGCCTCAACGCCCTGCCTCGGTTTCTTCCCGTCCAAGAGAAAGCTCGACGATTACGCCACCGGCGCCGGCTGGCTCGGCCTCCGTCACGCCGATGCCTCCGATTTCCACTCCGCCTTCAAGATGAGCCGCCTCGTGAACGATCCCAAGCTCCGAGACCCTGCCTACACTCGTTTCATTCCGACCATGACGGAGCTCGCCATGGCCGATTCCGCTAATTGGAAGGATTTCCCCGTCGATTCGCCTTCTTCCGCCTCTCCTCCGGTCTTGTTCACCGGCCGATTGTACTCTGGCGAGTCCGACCTCACTCAATTTTTCGTCAACGTTAATGGAAAGTCGGTTAGTTTTCGCCTGAACGGGAGGGAGACGGTCTTGACGCTCCACCTCGAGCTCCAATCGCTCACCGGTGTTAGGGTTATGGATCAGCGGCTGATTTTCCGTGGGAGGCAGCTCCGGTGGGAGCAGAGTTTGGAGGAGTGTTGTGTGGAGAGGGACTCTAATTTGCAGTTGGTCAGCCGGATGAGGAGCACGGGGTATCCTCTTGCCTTTCAGGTAACAGAGGACATCGTTTCGACGGTTATCGGCCTGTGTAGGAATTACTATCCGCCTTTCCCTATGATGGCTGAGGCTCTTAAGGGGAAGGTGGAGAAGTTCATCGCTGATATAACCAGCAAGAGCCCTGCGAAGAATCTGAATAAGTACGGAGTGATCGCCGGTGTTGGTAAGGAACGAGAGTACTTGAACAATTTGTCTGAAAGAGTATGGATGATAGACTGTCTTAAGGTTTTTCTTGATTTTGATGCGCCCAGGGCTTTGGTTGCCCTGTACAGGTCCCCTGCAAAGGTTAATAAGATCTGTGGTGATGATTGCATTCGTTGCTTAGTGAGCTTGGTCCAGGGTTTGTCGCCCGAGACCGACTCGACAGTCAAGGCGTTCTACGCCACTTTGATTTTGGAGTTCTGTAGGATGCTCATGCCGACTTACAAGGATATTGGTTGTGATGATTCTCTGTATATGCATTGTAGGAGTGCGCTTGGGTCAGTGGTGAAGATCGTTGGCCTTGCTAGTGGGCCTGATGAAATTGACAAGAAGAAGTACTTCATGACGATTCAGGATGTGTTGCCTTTTCTGAGAGAGGTGGTTGGTAGGTTGAAGAAGGACATGGTTTTGAGTATGGATACAAATGGTAACTGTGGTCCTATGTATAGGGATGTCAGTGATTTTTCGTTGCTCTTGCACCCGTTGCGGAGTCTGGTTGAAGACCAAATTCTCTTGGGAGGCCCCATTTCAGCTCCAATTGAGAAGGGTAAGAACACAATACGTCCTTGTTGGGAAGAAATACTACTTCTGTCTTGGATTTTCAATGAGTTATGTGCTTTGATGGATCAGTGTCTTGATCTGATAGAGAAGCAAGTTGCATTGAAGAACCCTACTAAAGAAAATTTTCAAGGTGGCTGGTCTCAGTATCTTGCACTTCTAAAAGAGTTGAATAGCATTTCTAAACTGTATAGAGGTGCCGAAGATCTGTTTTGGAATATGATGAGATGCAGAAAGGGCTCAGTGCAGGCTCTCATTGTTAAATTTGCGATTAATGAGGATGATTACAGTTGGCTTTTTCCTCACAAAGATATGTTGAATTTTGAATCTAGGAGGCATTTGGCAATGCTGATGTTCCCAGAGGTAAAAGAAGATTATGATGAGTTGCATGAGATGTTGATTGATAGATCAGAGCTGTTGTCTGAATCCTTCGAGTACATATCAAATGCAGAACCATCCTCATTGCATGCAGGATTGTTTATAGAATTCAAAAATGAGGAGGCTACTGGTCCTGGTGTCATGAGAGAGTGGTTTCTATTGGTTTGCCAAGAAATTTTTAACCCAGACCGTGCTCTTTTTGTTGCATGCCCTTTGGATCGTCGGAGATTCTTCCCCAATCCAGGTATTTATTTGAATGCTATCAAATCTGTGCTTTTATTATAATGTTTACGCGGTTATAATTTTGCCTTCTTGTTATCATATCCTCATTTTGTTCATGGTCATGATAATTTTTGTTCTGTGAGGCAAGGGAGAGAGGACATGCAAGTTCACACTAGAGCCTTCATCCCTTAAGTACAGGACTTTACTACTAATAGGCCGATATGCTCTCAGCTTAGATGTTCTAAGACATATGCTAATCTAATCTCAATTCCCTGATCAACCCTCTTTTATCAATACCTTGTTCATGGTTTCATTATTGCTTCATTCTTTTCTTGTATGGTGGACAAGAGTGGTTGTAAGCTATAGAAACAAGTTCCAAGTTCACAACTGTGATGAGAGATTACAAAATGTTTTTGTCACCTATCAAAACAACTGTGAAGATACTAACTCCACCAACAGGGTCCATTTATTTATTGCAAACATATCCTTCAAGACATTCATTGAAGTTTGGTGCATGTTCCTATCAGTGACTTAATTAGCATGTTTTGCAACTCGAGTTCCCTGAGATCTGTACGCATCTGACAATTGTTTCGTTTGGGTGGTTTGATTGGCAACCTTAGTTATACATCTGAAGAGTTGTCTCTCTATAATCTAAGCAAGCACCTGTGGATTATCAGCTCATATGACTGTTGATATTATCTATTCCATGAGCAAATTGAATGATCAGATTTGCTTCTCAATACCTAATTAGTTTTATCATATACCCTCTTTAGCATGTTTCTGGTAGTGAAACACTGGTCCTGTATAGGTTCTCTACTTTTGGTGTCCTTACAACAAAGTCCTTTACTAAATATTACTGCTTTGTTTTTGTCAGTTTGGAATTACTTAAAAGTATCTATCCTATGAGCAATTCGTGTTGCTCCACATCCCTCTGGCTTTGTTATATAATTTGTTGAAATTTGAATGTCTCTGGTTGCGGAACATCGCAATTGAAGGTGGAACATTTAACCGTAGAAAAGTTGAAGAATCAGTCTCGTAGTTTATCAAGAAGAATGCGCTGTTGTATGATAGAGAATAGACATAGGAAATTATAGAAAGACACTCAAGAATATAAATCCAGGGAGATTGGAAGTGAGCACTCAAATAAGCCAAGTATTAGCTAATGCCTTTTACAATCCATTATTCCAAAATGCCTAACAAGCGAGCCAGTGCCCTGATCTATCTTGTATACCATTCCTTAGGTCACCTAGTATTACTTTTGTGAAACCCCTCACAGTCTTGACCGTCTTGGATCTAGAACTATTCATCTGAATTAGTTTCTGCTAGTCTTCTCAGTCATGTGCACATGAACCTTCAAGCCACTTCTATCAATGTGTGTAACATCATGCATTGAATCTCGACCAATGTGTTGGATATTAATTTGTGCCAAATTGAATTTTGTTGTCAAAGTGCAGAGTATAATACCTGTATGTTTTGTTTGTGATGTTGGCATGTATATGTGAAACTAAGTTTTATTCTGCCATTTGGACACTCAAACTTGTGGAAGTGGAAAGTATGAAGTTGCTAGGGAGTATGCGAGTTTGTGCTATTCTTGCATAATGGTGTCTGTCTATTTAGTCAGGCGTTGTTTCCCCAATTGGAACGGCTGCCTTCTTAGCCCTTACCCTCTTGACCCTCACAGAGGACATGGCCTAAGACAAGGCGTTGTCGAGGGAAAAAAATGGTTAGAGGATATCTAGATATGAGGGTGCGTTGTAGGGTTTGGGGTGTAGAGTTTAGGGTTTAGGGCTTATAGTTTAGGTCTTAAAGTATGGAGGGTGTTGTGTGCATTTCTGCCTTTTGCTAGCTCTAGTAAGGGTATGTGTGCTGTGTGTGCTCTTTCGCTTTAGGATTTCTTTTCTGTCTCTCTTTTGCTCTTTGACTTTGTTTATTTGAGTCTATCGGAAACATCCTCGCAACTTGCTTTGGGTAAGCGTGTATGCAAACTTAGACCCGACCCTGCATGTGCGGGATCCAATTGGTAGATGTTGCTGGATTGCTTTCCCCTCCTGTGATTACTAGTAATATGAGTATTATTTCGATAAAGGGTTGGATGCAACCGTCCAAGCTTCTTTTCCTTCATGATATTTTCCATTTCTTATTGGTTATCTTTTTTTTTTTTTTTTTTGTTTCTGCAGCATCTAAGGTAGATCAGTTGCACCGGGAGTTTTTCCGCTTTGCAGGCAGGATTGTTGCCTTGGCTTTGATGCATAAAGTGCATATTGGTATTCTTCTCGACCGTGTCCTATATCTACAATTAGCTGAAATGGATCTCTCTCTTGAAGATGTAAGAGATGCAGATCCTTACATTTATACTAGTTGCAAGCAGATTCTAGAAATGGATCCTGATTTTATTGACTCAGATGCCTTAGGACTGACATTTGTTCGAGAATTTGAAGTGTTAGGATCACGAAAAGTCGTGGAACTTTGTCCAGGAGGAAGCAAGATCATTGTAAATAGTAGCAATAGGGATGCATATGTGCATCTTCTTATTCAGCATGCATTTGTGAAGTCTGTCAGTGAACAAGTCGACCATTTTACTCAAGGTTTTGCTGATATCCTTTCAAGTGCTAGCATACAAAGGTCCTTTTTTCAGTGTCTAGAGCTTGAGGATCTAGATAAGATGTTGCATGGAAGTGGCTTTTCTATCCCTGTTGAAGATTGGAAGTCACATACGGATTATTGTGGCTATGAAAAGTCTGATCATCAAATCGCATGGTTCTGGGAGGTATGCATTATTAGGATCTTGTATTTCTGCTATTCTGATTTTTACTCAGTATATTCATGTGAATGCTGATCTGGTGTCATTCGTATTCTCTCTTACTGAAATGAATTGCATACATTTGCTAATTACATCGTTGTGTCTGCTATCCTTGGAATTCAATCTTTGTATTGTACCATTTGATTATCCTTCTACAGCATGACATTGCCTTTCATTTGTCTGTGGCTATTTTGGGTTTTGAATTTAGTTGAGACTGGTATTATAAAAGCATATCTTGAATGTCATAGGGCCTCATATTGTAGGAGTATTATTAACTAGGACAGAGTTTCTAGTAGTAGTTGGAGAATTGGGATTCGACTTGGTTGTTAGAGGCAGCTCGCAGCTCCATTTCAGCATTTATAGTCTCATCACGATGATCGTAGCATAATCAGGTTGCTCTTGGAATCCATACGCTGCATATAATGCACAATTTGTTTATCAAGTCTTAACATGTCATGCAATATAATGCTTCATCAAGTGTGACGCAAATGCACCCTTAAGTTATGGACTATTGTGAAACTAAGCCTGCTGTCCTATTAGCTTTATATTATGGGAATCCTGGTTTGAGGTTCTGTGCTGTAGAAATAATCAAAATACACTTTGGACAAAGTCCATGTGTATTTGATCTTTGGGGATAGTATTGCTTAAAAACCAAACATGCGATGGTGAATGGTGATTCTTGGCCAACTCAGTGTTCTTTTTTTTACTCATATAGGTCATAGCCGAAATGTCTGAAGAGCAAAAAAGAACTCTTCTTTTCTTTTGGACATCAGTGAAATATCTACCGATGGAGGGTTTTCGTGGGCTGGCCTCTCGGCTTCACGTTGACAAATCCTTTGAATCCCATGATCATTTGCCTTCATCTCACACCTGCTTCTTCCGGTTGTCCATCCCACCATATCCCAGTAGGGAAGTGATGCGGGCTCGCCTCCTTGTCATCACTAAGGAACATGTTAGTCACAGCTTTGGCACCTGGTGATATTTGCATACAATTGGCTGGTGTGGTGTTAGAATTGAGATTTGAGTCCTACAATTAGAGAAAATTGTACAGCTTTTGTTTGGTGTCAGGTGGAGCTTTTTGGTGGTAAGATGGAAAAAGTTGACCCTGTAAGAAGCTAATTTGTAGAGAGGATAGTGTGCTTGGAACATCTACATAGAATCTCTCCCCTTCTGCTCAAGTCTGGATAACTTTATTCTTTATGCCTATGATTTATGATATGCTTCGTATAGTCAGTCTCACATTCATTCTCATTGCTGAAACAGCAAATACTTCAGCTGGGTAGGATCTCAATAGAGGTAGTAAATGATTGAATGAAATTGGTGGAATGTTTTGTATGATCCCTAGTGTTTATACCAACTTATAAACAGGAGTTTCGAAACTAACTACAATAGTTACTCACTCCGTTTGTTTATGTTTGATGTTTTAGCAATTCAACCTGAAATTAAGAAAGCTTATAAAATTACTTAATTACTCTCATTAAATTGTTTTAATTTTATAGTGGTTTAAGTAGATAATCTGATAAGGAAAGATTTATATGGGGTAAATTTGGAAAAATAAATACATAAAAGTGTAAAACATCATACATTTTTTAACAAGTCTAATTGGCTAAAACATCAAACATTAAGAAACGGAGTATAAAACAGACAACACAAATTTTATTCCAGTAATAAGTATCAAACCTCATACAAACCCATAGCATTATCAGACTCATAAAAGCACTTCACCGAAGAAAAAACATTCTCACTCGTCGTGTGACCACACAATATCATTCCAAACCCTTACATTAATCAATAACATTATTAAGCTAAAAAAGACAAGGGGATTAAAAGGCATGCAGCCTAATATAACCCCATAAGAGGAAAAATCCTCTTTGTTGCTTGCTTGGCTGTGGCATGCATTTCTACTCTCCACTCTTCTCAACTGCAACTTCAGTGGTGGGTTTCTCTGCCTTCTCCTCCTCCTTTGCAGCGCCGGCCTCCTCGGCTTTGGGTGCTGCTTCCTCAGCCTTGGCCTCTTCTGTCACCACTTCCTTGGTGGTTCCGGCCTCGGTTTTGGGGGCTTCCTCGGAAGCTGGAGCGTCTAGTTTCTCGGCGGCTGCCTCCTCAGCTCGGGTAGCCTCGGGTTTCGTGGTAGCTGCAGCCTGCACAAGACACTCGGTTCTTAAGTCATTTCTCACTGAAGTAATTGTTCTTTTGCAAAACTGCCTATAAGCAACATTTGTGGATGAGGGTATTATTAGTAATCAAGTACATGGTAGGATAAAATGTTCATTTGTGTAGTTTGATGTCCACAGAAGGGTCTTAAAAGCCAGATTTGGAGCAGTGTCATCTATTAGCTACCATTGTCATTCATGACAAGGAACTAGAAAGAAATAGCATACATCATTCATGATGACAAATCGAGTAGAAAGAGGTACCACTTATTCAGTCTATCAGACGACGAAAATGGTCATTTTTATGTATGAGCAACAAGAAAAGTACTAGATCGAACAGATTTCAATACCTCGGTTGATGCCATTTGGGAGCTCGGGGAGATTAGAAATGGAAAAAATGGAGGTACTTGAGCTTGGGAAGAGCACAAGAAGCAATTGAAAGGTTGTTCTTGAATTGGTAGTGAGATGAAGAGGGCTCAAGCATTACAAGGCTATATATAGAGAGGTAGGAAATATGGCTGGGCACACAAGGAAGAGTAGGGCCCATTTGAGGTGGACCATTGGAAGGATTTCAGTGTTTAATATTTTTGATACATGAAATTTTATGCTTTTGGTGTTTGTTGTTCAGTTTAGGGCTGTTTGTGTTTCTAAAGTTTTGTGAAGGTTTATAAAATCTATTTAACTGAGTGTTTACTTAAACGAGACATAACTCTTGCAAGTATGCAATTAATAGTGAAAATTATTGTTTTTGAAAATGGATTTGCTTGAATTGGGACGGCTTTTCCACTTTGTAATATGTATATCGGCCTTTAACCCTATAATTATGGGACGTGGGGTTCTTTAATTGTTCTTAGCAACTTTGATGAATTCGGCCGAAAGAAAAGTTATGGGCAACTTTGATGACGTGCTTCTTTTTTGTGTATTGATGTCTCCTATACAGTGGTTTTCACATTCTTTTAATCTTTTCACAAGCAAAGATCCTCAATTCAAGGTTATTATGATCAGCCCAATCCGACGACATCAGAAGATGCTTTACATCGATTTGTTGTCGCTGATGCATTTGATGCAGTGAAAGAAATTCTTTTGTGATCGAATGTTCTAGACGCGGACTTGTAACACAAAATTTTATTAGGAAAATTTTCTAAAATTAGTACAGTAATAACTTTATGTTATCTAACTCGTACTATCGCTTTAGCATGTTAAAATATTACAAAAAGAGAATAATAAGTTTAATATAATTTTCATAGTTTTTTTTCCATGAATTATATGTTATTGTTTACAAAAATCATCCATTTTTTGTTATTATAAAAAGACCCACATTTTTTGTATAACAAAATAGTCTCTTTTTCAAATTAACAAAAGCATATGTAATTTTGAAAAATTACCAACCAACAAAATATAAATTGGATTTTTTTTATAATAGTTGAAATTTTAAGAGAGTGTTTTTTAAAAGTGGGTGTAGTCATTTGTTTTTAAAATAATATAAAATTGGGTTTTCTAAACATAATATACACATATAGTGACATGAAAAATGTGAAAAAATGATATGTATTTTTATGACATGCACATTCTAGGCAAGATTATTTTTATTTATAATAAACAACATTTTAAAATAATAAAGCTTATGGATTAAATGATACATCTCATTAAGTATTTTATGAAAATAAATTTGATAGTTTTGTTGAAAATAAAGGGTGATTTTATGTAATTAAGTAGATATTATGGGTAGGTTTTATATACTTTTAGCTTTTTTATAATATGCCGAAGTTATTACATGAAATTTACAAAACTTCAAGATCATGCGAAATCTTGAAAAAACTTTGTGTTGTGTAAAATTGGACAAACCTCGTGGACACCGGTCCACACGAAATCTCCCTTTTTCTTTTGTCGTCTTTCATCTTTAATATTTAGGACCTTTAACTTTTTTAATTGAACCAAACTTAAAATTGATGACTATCAAAATTAAATATGTTATCAAACACTTACTATCACTTTAGCATGTTACAATATTTAAGTAGAAGCTTTATTCTAATCATGACCTCACAATAAGAGAATAGTAAGCACTCGAACCATTAATATAGACAGTAGATATGCACTCAAACCATTAACATAGACATAATAGATATGAAACCCTCCCTTGTTCCACCATTAGCATAGACATAATAGATATGAAACCCTCCCTTGTTCCACCGGACATGCGGTACAAAAATACGTGATGTTGAAAATGATATTTGTGATTTTGTGTTATTATACGTAATTATGTTATTATATTTAGTAATCGGATCTCTATCAAGCGATGTTTGGGACTTGTGTTAGTATGTGTAAGGCCTTTGCTATCGCTTTCAACTTTTCTACTTCCCATAGGGAAAGGGTGCCCATCTTCAAAGCGACTTTCTTAACAAATTGATATGATCCCTAATAGAGGCCGGTTGTAGTTCATGTATTGTTTTTTCTAGTTCAAATATCTATGTTTGTGGTTCGCGTTTAAAATTTAACGGATAAAGGAGGTTTTGACCGGAATCATCCTCCTATAAATAATATGATGTTATTTTTTGAAATCAAATATACTTGGTTAATTTTCTTTGGTAATTTGGTCTACGTTACGAGGATATATATTTAAAAAACTTATTCGATACTAAATATAAATTGATCTTATGCCAAGAACAAGAATAGAGTTATTGATATGACCTGAAAAAAAAAATACAACTTTAATGTATAGTTGTATATTATAAACACCCATCAATCTCACTAATTTGTTATAGCTTGAACTTACCGAATTTCAAGGTTTTTGTAAAGAGGTTAAAGTGCTATTTGGAAATTAGAACTAAAAAATATATTCACCTCTTGTTCAATTACCTGTTAATTATTAGAGCATTCATATTAGAAGAGACCCATTTGAATCTCTTATAAATAAATACTAATTTATTAGGTGAGAAATTGTCCCTAAAAGCTTCTCAAATGAGAGACTCTCTCATAAGTCATAACAGGAAGCATTTTTATTTTAGTTTCCGTTTTTTACTTATTGAAAGACTTTGTGAGAAGCCCTTAGATGCCCTCCAGTGCATACATTTTGTAAGCCGGAATATTTTTGAAAACGATTTTTCTATTGTGTGCCCTAAGGGCACATAATAAGTATATAAAAAACAGAAACTAAAACCCTAAAATAAAAATAGTAAACCCGTCATAAAAAAGATTAAATAACCAAAATTTTAAAATTTATAAATTCTTTCTATTATTAGCTTCTTATAATGGCACGTGATAGAAAAATCCTTATTAATTTTTTAAAACAAATTAATGTAAAATCCTTCCTAATAGCTCTACAAAATGGAAAAACTATTAGAATTGGGTTAGAAAAATAGTGAGAATATGGTTGTTATTTTTCATTTTGGAGAAATTTTGGGAGGGTGTGAGTGTTTATGTTGAAAAGATGTTTAGGTTGATCTGGCCGGTGAATTAAGGGACCCACGTCACACACCATGTCCAATTGTACATGCATCATGTACCCTACCTAGCCACACCGGCCTATGCATATGATTATTCTAGTCGATGAAAGCTATTAGATGTTAAAGTTAATTAGACTCTCTTATGCTAATGTTAGACGTGCTGGATGGGTTTGCACCAAGGATCAGCTCTGAGCCCTTTCTTATTCACGCTAGTGTTAGACGTGCTGACAAGAGATATTCAAGGAGAGGTTCCGAGGTGTATGTTATTCGCAGATGATATTGTGCTAGTGGAAGATTCGAGAGCTGGAGTTAGTAGCAAGTTGGAAGTGTGGAGGGAAAGACTGGAATCAAAGGGTTTTAGGTTGAGCAGAAGTAAGACAGAATATGTGGAGTTCCCTTTCGGCCGGGAAAGTGAGCCTAGGAGTGAGGTTCAGTTGGGAGGAGAGGCCATTACGTCGAAGGAAAGCTTTAAGTATTTGGGATCAGTTCTGCAAAGTGATGGGTGTATCGATGAGGATGTTAGGTCTCGTATTCAGAGAGGTTGGCAGAAGTGGAGGGCGGCTTCAGGGGTTTTGTGTGACAGGAAGGTTCCTCTCAAGCTCAAGGGAAAGTTCTACAGATCTGTTATAAGGCCAGCGATCCTCTATGGCGCGGAATGTTGGCCAACAACTAAGGCTCAGGAGCAGAAACTTGCAGTCGCAGAGATGAGGATGCTGAGGTGGATGTGTGGTCACACGAGGATGGACAGGATTAAGAATGAAGAAATCAGAGGCAAGCTTGGGGTGGCTAGCATAGGAGACAAGCTGCGGGAAGCGAGACTGCGTTGGTTTGGCCATGTCCAGAGGCGGAGCCCAGATGCGACAGTTAGAAGGTGCGAGCGTTTGGATCTAGAGGCTTACCGGAGGGATAGAGGCCGCCCGAAGAAGCGCTGGATGGACAACATAAGGCAGGATATCGACATGTTAGGGATTTCCGTGGATTTGGCTCAATGTAGGGAGAGATGGAGGGAGAAGATCAGCGTGTCAGACAGTTAGGCACTTTGTTGGTGGAGCCTAATGGAGCCTTTTAATCTTGTGTTGGCCGTGGTTTTTTTTTCGGGTTTTGGACTTGTTTCTGTTTTAGCTTAGTTTTATATTTTCTTTCTTCTTTTCTTCTTTTCTTCTTTCTTTTAGTCTTACTGGTAGTTTTTGTTTGTCTGTCGGGTGTATAGGTTTTAGTTTTTAGGTTTTCCGGTGAAGTTGTTGAACGGTCTGGTCCGAGTCTCCTGGGTCGTATTGGGCGCATTCCATCTAAGTCTGGAATGCTCCCACCCTGACCCCCCAGATCCTGCTTGTGCGGGATTTCCCTGGGTATATGTTGTTGTTGTTGTTGTTATGCTAATGTCTTATGCATCATGTAAGATTTTTTTTCAATCATTTAGAAATAGTATAAGTTTGCGGTTTATGTATTATTCCAACTAATAGGTAAGGTTTTACCTTTGCTTATATATTAGTGGTATCTACTTTTTGGAGTCCATCCATAAACGCCCACTTCTCGGACAGTTGCATGTGTTTATCTATGGTTTGATGATGCATCTTTTCTTTTGTTCGGTATGTTTATATGCGTCGCATATACAAAGCTAATGTCAATACATGGAATTAGGATGATGGGTCCAACGAGGTCGGTATGTGGCAAGGTTAGATTCAAGGAACAATCCCTATCAACTTTATGACCAACATTTCACTTTCACGTCATTTGATTGACAAATCATGTTCCAAATAGATTAAGGTAAGAACCAACATGGCCTGCCAGGCGAAAGAGAAAAAGGCACGCAACCATATTCTTGTATACTGTTGTAGTTGTAGAGAGGAACAAATGAACAAGGCATTTTTTTTATAAGGTAAGAGATTAGGATCGCCGCAAGTACTACTTAGACTCGAACTGACTATTAACCAACTCTAAAGATAATAGGGTAAGCCGCCGTCCTAGAGTCTCTAGCCCAAAGCATATGTTTATGTAGTGCATTCATTCATCGTGAGCTTGGCGCTAATAGTGCGTGGTTGGACCTCATTCATCATTCATGGATACTAGCATGATTCTACATTTGTTCCCCTAATATAGATGACTCGATTCCAAGACAACCCAACCCTAATTTATGATATCAGAAATTTGGAGGATTGTGGCGCTTCTTTCGTTCAGTGCAACACTAAACTCCAGATCTTTACCACCAATCACTCTAGCAAAGAGCATCATAAAAGGGGACTAACAGTAAAAAGGAAACCTTGAGCACTCATTCACAATTTCACACCAGAATTTATACCCTTTTATCTTTTGCTTTCATTCAATACACACAAAAGCAAGCAGACAGCCCGGTCCAAGGCAAGAAAAAGCAGAGGAGATCATTTATGATAGATGCCACTGGGGAACACCTCAAACATGAAAGTCCCCCCAACAGATTTCAACCTGACATTCATAAACCAACATCATGGAAATTCAAAGATCATTACTAACGAGTAATCATGTGACTTAATAGCAGGTCGACAAGTCATCAAAAGAAAACACCATGTTAACTACTGTTCTAGAGACTCAAGCAGCCACGCTATTGAGTATTGACCGAGGATAGCATTTCTATAACAAAGAATCCCTCCCTGGAAAACAAGCTTTTGCTAAAACAAAATCCGGATTCTAGCTCCTTTGATGTGTCCACCTGAACTTCCACTAGAAACAAGTCTAGAATGAATCACTCTTTCTCAGTGACTCGCCTAAGAGCCAGTTTCTGTTCAAAGAGCCAGCCAGGTTTAGGAGAGTAGTTTTCGCAAGACTGCTTCCGCACGTTGCTCGAATTTGGGAAGGGTCCAGTCATGCTGGAAGATATCAAGGTTGTCTTTCTCAGCACCCAAGCTCTGCAAACAAAGAAAATTTGAGAGCATGACCAAAGAAAGAGCAAATCCCATTGATTTTTCAGACGCGCAAATGCAATGACATTATATATTGGATTTCATGCACCATATCAATGGAAACATTTTACTGACAATATCACTCAATTAGTAGATGTATACAGATAGTGTAGTGGCAAAACATGTCATGTTCTTATTTTCGTTATCAGGGATCTCAGCACCCTACAGGCTACAGAGCATGCCCCTATAGACCCAAAGCAAGTTACGGCTAAATTGCATGCAGCAAAGTAGACTAGTGGAAGCAATTATCCCTTTGAGAAACTCAATACAAGAAAGTGACAAAGCAGGTCTCAAACCCATTAAAGTCTACACAAGGAGAAGTAACAGAAAGCAAGGGTAGGATTGGAGGTTCTAGAAGATTATGACAGTCTATGATGGTATAAATAAAAGGGGTTGCCCTATGTATATTGTATAGTTCATCCAAATTTATGAGAGTTTAGTAAGGCATTGGGCCACGGCCCTTGGCGAGTGTTCTCTTCTGGGCTCTGAGAATTTGTGTTCATTGGGGTTCCTTTCCATATGTCTAGTGTGCCATACTCTAACAAAAAGCCTAGCATTGAACTAGAAACCTTACCTTTGAAGGATCAAAGCCAAACCCACCCATCTGCATCATGCGTTGAGTATCATCCATGGCTGAATAAAGAATTGATGTTATTTTCTCCCATAACCAATTAGATACCAGGACATAAATAATAATAAAAAATTAAAAGAGTTAATCTGCAAAAAACATTAGAGTGCAGATGAGCAGAATACCATTTTCTTCACCCAGAATGAGGCTAAACAGACCCCTTAGCCCAAACAAATTAAGGAAGTACCTGTGAGACAGCAAGACAAATCATCAGGTATGTTGAATGTTCTAAATTATCCAAGACATGCAAAGCAAGGCTAGCTTTTATTTAGAGCAATAGCTAACAAATGAAATTGAGACATACCATGACCGGCTGCTTACATAGCTCACATCAACAGTGCTCAAGTCAATACCATTCTGTAACATTGATCTGAACCTCTGAGTAAGTGGAAAGGGTATCTTGGCTGGCAAGTAAAGAAACACACATAAATGTTATTATAATTCGGATGTTAATGTCGACTGGAAGAAGTCAGTCCATCCAAACCAAGAGAATCATGCAAGGATCATAGAACAAATTTAAGAAACAGAAAGGAGCTTGTAGTGTCATAATTTAAAATGTTATTGAACTCGATAAAGTTTAAATGTTAAGTATAAGCCAAGAGAAGAATCTAGGGAACAGACATACCTGCCACAAATCCGGAGAAGAAAAAGTTGACCCATGCAAATGTAAGAGTCTGGAAATTCACAGAAGAAATGAATAACATGTATAGTACAGAAACCAGAGGCACATCCAAGAAGCAAATGAATATACCTGAGGAATGATCATTGACAAATTTTTCTTCATCATATCCATAGCCATGTTGGGGTCAGAAAACATTTGAGCTTGAGGATTCTGAGCCTGTCCCTTGGGTACGTGTAAGAGCCCATTTTCCTGCATTCAAGGACAATGCAAAAAAGAGTTAAAATGAAATTAGTGTTTTGCTAAACCAAAAAGTGAGACACATTTACATTTGTATAAGATGCTCATAACAAGCAAAAGAAACAAATATCAAGACAAAAGTGATAAGACTAGCCATCCAAACACACCCTCCCGGTTCATGTCAAGACAAGGGTTACCCAGACCCTCCCTGAAGCGGGGTCCACACTGGGTAGTTTGTTGTTTGCAATATGATACTATAGTTACATTTATATTTAACTAACATGAAAAAGTTAATGTATGCCCCTGTGTAGTTTGTCAATCCCACTCCTATAGTACGATGTAGCGCTCTTCCTTTACCTTTGAGAATTGAAATTTTCTTGCATTACTTAAATCGAACTCTAATTACCCCCTCTTAGTAATCCACTTAAAATTTCAGCATTTGTATCTATCTTTCGTTTACTCTTTGCTAGATATTTTCATACATTTCAGGATGGCTCCTTTAGAGTCCTATATCACTATCTGGCACCCCATCTATTACCAAGTGTAATCACAAAAAAGTTGCATTGTCGAACTTCGCAGAAATGCAAAGCTACTTTATAGCATAACTATCCTCATCTTCCATATATCACTTTCTTCCTTCCACTAAGATGTAACTAAAGGGCGTATTACGGGAATAAAGGGAATAACATTCAGCATTTAACATAATAACCGTGATGGGAACCGGAATAGACAAAGAAAATTATCTGAAAAACTCTAGCAGACTTGCTCGCTGTTCAGTAAGTTTATTTTTCACCCCTACTTTGTTGATCTCCTGCATCAAGCCCTTGATACACAGTTCACAAAGTATACTATCTTTAAGTTGTTTTTTTTTAGTGAAAATACCACATAAACAAAGGCTAATGGTGGTTGGAACTTGGAAAGATATTAGAGCATCATAGATACTACTATACCACTATATTTTAAGGCTTCAAACCACTATATTTTGAGACTTCAAACCTCAGAGATAAACGGACAACTTTATTCTGAGTAGCATAGTCCAGAATAGTATTATCTGACAATGTGGTCTTTCAATATTCGGTTGGCTCTAAATATCTTGTTCTTAAACATATACTTTATTCATGCGTATTGTTCACAAAGCTTAATGCATCCCTGTGATGATTATGAATTAGATGTGCGGAATATTATTGTTCCTTCTAGTAGATATGCTTGATTATACTTAAAAATGTCAGAAGATCGACAAAGGTTTATAAAAGAGTGATCTGAATATTTAGCGTCTACTGCAATGCAATGGTTTGACAGATCTACATAGAAGAAAATTGTTTATATTTATACCAGATGCCACAAGCAGCCACAATAATGGAAGGAGAGGAATTCCAGAAGATAAAGATTCCCAGTAGGGAGTCACTAGATTAAGATGTTGATTCCTTGAGAAACACTAAGCTAAATACAAAGCAATGTACATGGAAGGGAGGCACTGGAATCAGCTAAGCTCAAGATCACTGGATGATCCTTTTTATCCTTTATTGTTGTTCCATGGTTAGCCTATTTGTTGTAGTATGCTAATTAGGGTGTACACTCACTCCATCTCGGAGTGGATATCAATTTGTCTCTTCATCAGATCAAAATTTGGTACCATTGAAATTGGTTTGGAAACAATAAACAGGAAATAGGAACCACCCACAACCACTAAGCTGCTGCCAAACCACTACTACCACACTTTTTCCCCTACTTCATGAGAGCTATCCCACCAAACAAATCGTAGTTCACTGTCTTCAAATTCCACTAAACAAGCCCCAGTGTTCTAAAAAACGCTAGGCGGCCTCTAGGCGGAGAAGGACCGCCTAGCGCCTAGGCGGTCTATGCGTTTGGCTAGGCGGTCTATGCGGTTGCCTAGGCGGGTTGAAAGGCTAGGCGGACGGGGACCGCCTAACGCCTAGACGGGGCCTAGAAGGGATCACGGACAAGCCCTAGTTTGGCCCTAAACCATCAACTTCATTAAAATAACTCTAATGCATCAGACAGTTCAAACGAGCAGCTCATGTGCACACCGAATCCAGAATCATAAGGTTCATCAAAAACCCTAAAAACTGTCTAAAACTCGCCCAGATTTGATTTCAACTTTTGCTTAAATGAAACAGAGATAGATTCCTATGCTTAATCTGAACAGATACAAACCTATCACCATAATTACTCAATGAAGAAGACACCTCTCCAATATGATGGGAAGTCAAACGTCAAATTACCTCGTTGCAAAAGTAGATGCGACGAGCAAGGAAGGATTTGGTAGGAATGAAATTGGCCGCCGCCTTCAAATTCCGAGCCCTAATTATCAGCTGCCTGCAACCATCAAACACTCGATTTCATCAAAAATCACAAATCTTTCTCCCTCGAAACTCATCGGGACACTAGAAAGCAGAAACCAAACCCTTCTTTGACGATCTTGGGATCAGGGGATGGATAAGACTGCATGAGCTTGGACACGAAGTATCGCAGAACTCCGATGAGAACCATCACCACCGAGAGGGGAATCAGCACCCAGTCTCTGATCGCCGTGTCCAATACCAGATCCTCCGCCATCTCAATTGGCTGTCTCTCGCTCTTTCTCTATCTGCTCGATTGGATCTTTACGAGTTCGTCTCTCTGAGCAGAGGAGGTCTCTGATGAGTCTTGACTTGAGCTCTCGTTTTACGATCCCCGCACCCTCTTTCTATCCAACGCGTTTAGCATCACCTCACCCGCTAACGTCGTCGTTTAAGCATCTGCTTCGTTATGCACATTTACCGGAACCGATATTACAAAAAGCCCCCCGGTAAATTATAATTTACCGCAAGTTACCCTTATAGAGAGATCAACTTTTTAAAAAATGAACCACCCACCTCTATTTTCCGTCGAGATCTAATAATAATAAGTGATTGTCTTCCGACATCTAAGTCAAGAGGTTAGTTTTTAAAGTTAGTATTCGGTTATGATCGGTTCGACTCTCATGAAGAGTACTATCCACCAAAAATAATAATTGATTTGAGCACTAGTGACAAGTATTCCGACGACAAGGCAGCGACAACGTCGTTTAAATTTGAAAGAGTGTGAATGCAAGGTAAAATACATGAAAAAAATTGAGCAAACAAACCTTTGGTAGCATATTTAAACAATTAAGAACTATTGAGAAAGAATTAATTAACATACAACACAAATTTAAGTCTTGTCGAACCCCGAAGTCATTCAAAAACAAATAAGGCAATAAACAAAAAAGAAAAAAAATCAACTTTTATAAAACCTATTGGAAGTAAAGAGAAAAGATCAAACATTTGAAACTTAAAAGACACTAACTCAAGATATTTTCACAAAATTGCTAATTGTAGAAGAAATTGGAAAGCAAGTAAAATTATATGAACATTTGAAGGTACTCAAATAATAGGAAAATCAAATATATGCAATTCTCTAACTGTTTTATTAATATAATGTTGAGAATTACATGAAATTGGATGGAAGCATAGAAACAAGTTGGGCTCCCAAACTATGAAATATGAAATCAAATACATGCAATGAAATATGAAAAGAATTTAAGAAACGGTATAGAGAAGAATGGATTAATACCACACTATGCTTCAACTCGTTGGACCTAATTACAATGGGATCACAACAGAGCAGAAGAAGCTCCTAACCACAATTCTCCAATGGGGAAATCAAGAATGCAATGATAAGCCTAGGTTCAAATAAATCTTTAGGGCCCGATGGTATGTCCGTTGACTTCTACAAATATATATTAGGATATAGTTAGCCTAGATGTTACCAAAGCAATCCAAAGTTTTTTCCACACTATGAGAAAATACTAAAGCAAATCAATCACACCTTTATAACCCTATTACCTAAAAGTGAGAACCCGTATCTATAGACCACTACAGACCAATAAGTTTATGCTCCATAATTTGCAAAACGATAGAAAAAATTTTAATCGAACACCTCAAGAAAGAAATGTGGAAAATAACTCATTGACTTTTGGGTGCATTTGTAACTAAACATGGCATTTAGGATAACGTTTTGATTCCCCATGAAATTTACCACTATTATGGTGGAAAGAGAAGCAAGGAAAGATAGACAACTATCAAACTTGACATCGAGAAAACCTACGACCGAGTTGACTGGTTTTCCTATTTGAGGTAATGCAAAATTTTATCTTTTGTGATAAGTTCATCAATTGGGTATTAGAATGTGTGACGGCAATCTTCTTCTCGATGTTGGTCAATAATGGGTCGATAGAGCCCTTCTTGCTCGAGAGAGGCCTCAAACAAGGTGACCCACTTTCCTCGTATCTATTTTTTTTTTTTTTTTGCTTTAAAAGTTAATTCGGATAAAAGAATAAAACCCACAAGGGGTGTACAAACGACTAGAGTAGGATCCGTGCTATCTAGATCTCGCACAAAAATTACTTTATTAGCATTCGCCGATAACATAATCATATTTACAAAAGCAACATATAATGCATAGACAATTGTAAACTAGAAGACTATTGCCCTAAGGTTTTGTCAACCGAGATACGTTCACGAAAAATGGTAGGAAAAACAAAAACACAATTGTCGAAATGGAAAGCCAACACATTATTCTAATACGGAAGAACTGCTCTTATCTGGCCTAATCTTGCTGCTAAACCAAATTATGTTATGTAGAGTTACCTACTTCCGGCATACATCCACAACAAACTACACCAGATTAATAGACGCTTTCAATGGAATAAAGACATAAACTACACACCTTTGATAATATGGCATGTTATCTATAGACATAAAACACATGGGGGACTTGGAATAAAGCAATGGAGCTTATAAATAAGGCCTAACAAATGAAATTGCTTTGGAAGTTGTTGATAGGGTTTCTTGATCTTAAACACGCAAATAAATTTATAAATAAAGACCCCGTTAAGTATAGCGGAGTCAGGTTCGCCCACGGGAGCTAGAAGTTTCTAAGACAAATTGTCAAAAACAAACACAAAACAAAGCAAAACACATGAAACAATGCAACAAACGCTCGGTACCGACCAGACAGGCTCGGTAACGACCCAACACAAACAACAAACAAACACAGAAATTTCACTAAGTAACATGCTCGATACCGACCTTATGAGCTCGATAACGACCTGCCCTCAAAACTTCGAGATGCAAATATATGGATAAAACATCTAAGGCAATGGATTGCCACAACAAAGTTATACATGTAACCTACAAATCAATGATCAATCATATCCCAATCTCAAAATCATGACTTTCGCCGATCAAATAAGAGTTTATTTCAATTTTCATAAAAATAAGCACTTTCCTTTTATTTGATATCTAGGGAATTTCAACTTTCCCTTCAAAACTTGTTGGGGTTGCAATTGTGCTTCCCACATGGAGAGTTGGTAGGAAAACAAGACAACTTATAAGTACATGGGTTACTCCTCCTATTGTCAATTGGTTTTGGGATGGAACCCCATAGGCTTGTGAGTTGGGCTTGACAATTGGGCCCCTCTCCCCTTTAACAAGTGGTATCAGAGCCGATGGTTCGACTTAGGGACCGGGAGGGTTTGCCGCTATTGGTTATGAGGGATTCACAGTTGACGGGGAGATTGTTGGGGTTACAATTGTGCTTCCCATGTGGAGAGTTGAGAGGAAAACATGAATGCTTATAAGTAAATGGGTTACTCCTCCTATTGTCAATTGGTTTTGGGATGGAATCCCATGGGCTTATAAGTTGGGCTTGTGAGTTGGGCTTGACAATTGGGCCTGTCTCCCCTCTAACAAAACCCAAATTTTATTCAAATTCACAATTTTATATTTCAATTCAATTGCAAACATGAAGGTGCCTCAACTTTCATCAAGGAATTAAATCTCAAATAAAGAAGATAAAAAGATAAAAACTTGAAGGACAATAATTGATCATCAATTCATAAATTAGCATGCATAACTATGTTGGGTTTTTACCCAACTCTAGAAAAAGAGAACTACTCACTTATCATCATGAAGAACACAACCAAATTAATAAGAGAAGACATGAATCAAACCAATGAAACAAAATTTGAATTTAAAAAGAGAAGGACTTAAAAATATTCTCCTTAAAAGACTATTTCTTGCACCACAAGTTACTCCTCTCTTAGATTCTTTCCCTAGATTGTCTTTCTCCAATTAATTTCAAGAGTTTTGGATGATAATAGACCAGTTTAAGACGCATCCAAGGTCTCCTTATATACTAGTAGAGAGGTCTAGGAAAGGAAACAAGATATATATAATCCAATAGCCCTAAAATAAAACACCCTTAAAAGCTTAACTTGCACTCTACGGAATAGCTCGTACTGACCCAAACCGACCGACTACCTAGGTTGGTATGACTGGTCAACTCTGCTCGTTCTACTCTTTATTGCTTCGCTCGGTAATGAGCCTCTCAGGTCGGTTCCGAGCCTGGGCTTGGATTTTCTTCTCTTCTTCTCTCCTTGAATCTTCACCTAAGTTTGGTTCTTTTTCTTTCTTCTTTCCTTGAAATGCCTCTCTTCAACTTCTTCACTCAAACAACACTCTGAACTCTTGAGAACACCTCTTAGATCTTCAACTCTTATTGAAAACTCCTTGAAAACCTGAACTCAAACCATCTTTACTCCTCTTGAACCGCTCCTTAAACTTGCTTCACAACCACCTCTAGCTACTAATTTTCAAAGACTTCTAAAAGACTCTAAAACACCTCCTCAACTCTTCAAACCTACAAAAATGCAAACAACACATGCATAGATTCCGACTCTGAAAAGATCACCAAAATCAATGCAAAAAGACACAAAACACCTAAAAACAACTCAATCTAACTATCAAACAATCTACAAAACCTAACTAGAAAGAGCGACATCAAAAGCTAACATGAGAACCTTCTAACGTATGGGTCTAGCTTATGAATGAGATGTATCTGAAAAACAAACCTCTATTAACATATAAGAAAAAATCAAACACCTCGTTGACAATAGAGTATATTAATGATCGTTTGCATCCAAATTTTGAAATGGGAATAATCTAGCAAGAAGGGGATGAAAAACCTATAAAATTCTAGACCCATGAATGAGCTCTTAATTAACCCCTTATCAATTACTCCCTCCGTTTCAAAAAACTTGACCATTTGTACATTTTACACATATTAAAGATTATTCATGTATACCTAAATTACCCCTATACAATAATAAAAACATCACTTCTAACTAAAAAGCATGACTAGCATGGAAAAACATGATATCATTACATCATAGGCTATCATGAGGGGCAAATTTGGGAAAAAGTGGAAAAATATATGAAATAGACAAGTTTTTTGAAACAACATTAAGTGTCCACAGGGTCAAGTTTTTTAAACGGAGGGAGTAAAAGTTAGATCAGGCAAGCTGTAATATATAAATGGCAGTAAGTGAATTTATAAACGTGTTTATAACGGTTCATACCACTCAAAAAGTTTAAAATAGTAAAAAAAACCCTTTGTTTTCCCATTTTTTATGAATATCCAAAAAAATTAAAGACAACATCAAAAAATTGCAATAATAACTTTAAGATTTTTCTTTTCTATAAAAAAACATAAATTCATAATTTCAATAATTTTGTCTTATTTAACGAAAAACTGTATTGATTAATTTAAAGTAAAACATTTTATACTTTTGAAAACAAATCAGAAAATAAATTTAAATCTGACACTTTGTATTGAGCCAATCTTGCTCTACACGATACATTCCTAGAACCCTAAAGTTTTCACGACCAATTGGAGTTCATCATTCTCGTCCTTAATTGCATCTCCCGTGAAATTGGAGTTCATATCTCCTGGATATATGTTTTTCCAACAACAAATTTATGTATTCTTTATGCTTTCCTTTTATTTAATTTATTCTCTTCTCCCACAGATATAAGCTTCTGAACATTAGGTTTGCAAAACCATTTCTTTTTTTTTCTTTAATTTGATGCATTCTTTAGTCCAATGTATCTTGGTTGAATTGTTGTTGACTTGTTGTACCGATTCATGAATAAATCCCCTTTTCAACCATTTGTTCTCGATGTAAATCGATTTCAGTATCAGAAATTGAAGCCTTCAATCAATACAATGTTTTTACTATAGTTGAATATAGTTAATATAGCGATATTCATATCATTCGTAAGTAATGTAGTCGTAGTTTAGATATATGTAATTTTTTTGGATTAAAAATAAACTCATTCGTTAATATATAACAATGCTTTAATGAATTAAGTTATTCCCCTATTTTTATAGCATCTCAAGATGACATTGCTAGAGATGTACTACATTTGTGCAGATTAGCTAATTTGTTCAAGTTTCTTCGATATTGTATCCAGTCATAGATTCTATATGGCGGTTTACTCATAATTTCACATGTACATACATTGTGCATCTGACGAATGAGCTGAGCAAAAAGATGTGACCATTGTTTCGATCTATATATGAAGAAGAAAATGAGTACAAGTTGTTGCAAGGATAGGAAGAAGGGAACAAGAAGCTTTGCGAGACTAAGGACGAGTAATTCTCTTTGATGAACCAATTGCATCCACTTAATGGAATGATGGATCGATCAAGCCTAGGTAAAATCAAATTAGCCATAGTGGAAAAATGCTTTAATAAGGTGATTTTAGATTAAGATATTTAAAGAAAGAACGGACAAAAGTAAAATTAGGCAAAACCTATTTTGCTTTTGTTCTTAGTTTTTGTCGCACTTTTGGTGACCGAGAAATGAACCATTCTCATGATGTAATAAGAGTATTTGCTTAGTATATGACATAAGCGATTGAACAAAAGTTTACTTGTATGACAAATTATTTGCTCTCATCCGTCCAGATGCACTAGGACAACCCCCTTAGGGATTCTCTTATTTCTTTCCTTTTCAAAAAGAAAACCTTGGAATGACAATTGTATCCGCCTTTTTTAGGTATATTCACAAAATCGAATTTCTAGGAAACCATCCATAAAAACCCTTTTTTACAACTATGATTTCTTCGTTAATAAGGACCGTTTGATTTTCAACTATGATTATGTAAGAGGGAACAAAATGAATCTAGTCCAATAATGTGTCATCAGTATGGATAAGAAAATTATTTTAATTTGGGACTTTAATATTTGTGTGTCTATAGAATGGGATGAAGTGAATTATTGCACCACTCTACTCCCCCGTCCTTGGATTAGGGAAACAAAGAGTTCCGCAAGGGAGCTTATGATGATTTTTGTATGAAAATTGAGGTGACTCAAACTTAGGGGTTCATGTATCATAGAACTTATTTAAACTAGGTTTGTTTCCATTCTATTTATGTTCGGGTTATTGGAAACCGCACGGGCCCTAAATCTTTTAAGTATGAACAATATTACAAATTTGCCCTTATCTTTATATGTTATACATTCACTTGCAGTGAGTGTTGGATCGTATGGGCTAATAAATAGTAAAGGATGTAGTTGGGCAGAAGAATATAATAAAAACATAAGTGTGGGAAAGAAGCACAATAAGGACGCAATCAATTTATAGAGGAACCCGACTTCAACCAACTAGTCTTAGTGAGTAAACCTCTACCTCCGTGGATGATTTTTGAATGACTTCTTTTTTGATCGAATGAATGACTTCTTTTACTTAGATTATAAGGAGTCCTTATAGTTATTACACAGGTGAAATGCAAAATTCTTTACACTAAGTGTCCGTCCTTATAGTTTATTGTTCCATTTTCTTTCAACCCTAGCTTAACATAGGCCAACTTAGTAACTAAGTACAAAGAACGCCAAACCTCGCGAGCTCCCAGTCCTTAGGGAACTCAACACTTTGAACGTACACAATTGATGTTCTTGATGGACTTCTTCTTCTTCGCTCAAGATCACTCTCACCTCACTTGGTGCTTTGGTGTTCTTGGTGCTCTAGGAGAGAGTGTGCATAAGAAGTCACATCATCCATAATACACAAGGGTGTATTATAGGCGATGTGAAAGGCCGCTCTTCCTCGGACGCTTTTACCCTTCTAGCATCCTCAGAGCTATCCTTAGTAGGAGTCGATTTCTCCTATGTTGTACAACTATAAAGTTCTTGTCCTCATCCAGAGTCAACGCTTTCTTTTGCTGGGAAGCTTCCACGTGTTCCTTGGGATGAGTTTGCGAAAGCGACATCTTGGCTTCATGTGTTTTGTCTCTGACATCTGAAGCTTTTGAGGATCGCTACTGCAGGTGTTTTGTTTTCTTGTGTTTGGCAGCCTTGACATTATTTAAACATTTGAACTTGAGAGTTTAAGCACCAATTTCCTTTCATAGGGACGGCTTCCCTACTTCACAGGAAATACATTCTTGTTCATTTGATCACTGGAATTCAAGGCGTCCGGCCCTAAGGTCTAGGGACCGCGTACACTTGTTTTTCCTTTCCTCATGATCCCTAGAAGTGTTCTTGGGAATAACACTTGGACAAACATTAGTTCACATGAAGATTGTCATTATCAAAATGACTCAGCCTAGGTCGTTATGCCAAGAACAAAGATAATTAACCCTAATACAAAGTAGTATAGCGAGTAAGTCGGGGTCGTACCCAAGAGAACTTGCGGCTTCTAGTATCAATATTTTTACCAACTAAAGATAGGGGAAATCAAGAGATAGATCTAAACTAAACTAAACTAAAAAACAAATCAAACAAACAATCAATTAGGGAAACAAGTTTATTCAAAAGATCCACTCTGAAATAATCATTCGATCACAGATTCATCCATTGATTCCTTTTACATCTATGATTAATTCCTATGCTGATCTTATTTAATCGCCTGTCCACGGTCCAGACAAATCTTAATATTGACAGAGGACGCTCAAATCAATACTAGCAATGCAAACAAGGATATGCAAGATACATGCAAAAGCAATCAAGCTACGAGTCAATTGTAGAAACATATAATTAAAATCTCTTCCTTAATCCTAGTCCACGGTCCTAGAGTCAAGTTGTTTTCTAGAAAAGATAAGTTCACACAAACAATGAAACAAATCAATTCAGACAATAGAACAATGATAATTCAACAAGTTGGCCAGACATGCAAAATCAATCAACATTCATATAATGAATCACAAGAGAATTAATATTAACCAAAGAATAGAAATCAATTACCAAAAAACCTCACGAATTCATACATCGAAGCTTCACCCTTGAACAAACCCAAAGGGTTAGGTCTCCATACAAGAGAAATCTAGATCTAAACTACAAACTAAAAGGAAAAGAATTGTTTTGATGAATTCCAAAGTGAATGAATATGCTAAAAGCCTAGGAAAACCAAAGCTTAAATAGTACTCGAAAGACAAGGCAGCTGAAACTATAAGATAAGAAAAAGAAAAGAAGATAGAAAAGTAAAGCCTTCTCGGATCTGACCCCACCACGCATGCGCTGGCACCACCGCGCTCGCAATCAACTCTGGCAAAAAATCGCGCGCACTTCGTTAATCGCCCTCTACCGCGCACGCCTTTCAAGATCCGCGCACGCGGTTTTCTCCTGTGTAATGACTTCCCTGGGATGCTAATGCACCAGCGGCCATGCCACCGCGCTCAGATCTAAAGTTTTGATATTTGTATTTGAATGAGAAAATTGTTGTTTTTATTGTACATTTGGTAATTTAGACACTGAAAAATCTAATTATCTAGTTATTTTACTCATATTCATGTGGTCGATCATTGATTCTCCTCTTAAAATTATTTGCATTTATGTGGAGGCGTAATACATCTTTAGACTCCTAAATTTTCACACTTTTATCAACCAAACACAAAACAAGTTGATGAGTCATCACGCATGTGACCTGCTCTCTTTAGGGTGTGTTAAATGAGACAAAAAGCTTTGAAAGTGCTTTAGTGGCTAAGATGGGTTTATTCAAATAAATAAAAGGCTAAATGAAAATTGGGAAATTTGTATTTAGTCACCTCTTATTTCATACTTCTTTCTTTAAATCACTTTTTATAATTATTGACACATAACCATCCTTTGTTTATAAATATTTGCATTCAACGATCTTGTATAACACTTATTCACCATAGTCCATATATTTGTCAATTGTTGCATTTAACCATCCATTTGACTAAAAACATATTCCTATTGTTAACTAAAGTAAATGATGTTTTTGCCCTTATTTTCAATGTTAAAAAAAATTATCACACTTTTGAGCCCTAAAACTCCTCCGACACCGTATAGTTGGTTCTTCTAAACCTGTCAAAATTCGCCCCACCCAACTAATTCGAAATTCTTATTTTTGTTGAAACCCAAATTTAAATCCCAAGAACCGAAATCAATGGGTCAAAGAGCAACTCTAGACGATCGAATCGTTCACTAATGGGATGAACCCCAAGATCTAGTGGGTCGACCCAAAACATTGTCTTACAAAAATTTATATCATTCATATTGGAATATGACAATATATTTTATTATTAAGATATATTAATAATATTTTATTTTTATATTATTCAAAAGTTTAAAAATTATTAATGTTCATGACATGTTAGGTCCATCCACACTTCTATCGAACTCAAAGTGAACCAACTCGAATCTTTAATAGAGGAAATAAGCTTTTTTGTCAAACGGGTGTTAAAAGCAAACAATTTGTAAATAAGAGGTGGTTAAGTGTAGAGAAAAAATATTAAGGGTGGTTAAATGCAACAATTTGTAAATAAAATACGGTTAAATACAACAATCGTGAAATGTTGGGAGGTCAAAGGCAATTTTCCCTACAAAATTGTTTGATGTACAACTTTTCCAAACAAAGAATTGACAAATTTGTTTTCTGAAACAGTAAGGTATAGGAGATCCTCTCAAGGAGGACGTCCTAGAGCGTTCGATAGGACGAGAACCTGAAGTTATGAGAGATTCACAATAGCGTCAGCGGGGAAACTATGGCCCATTTTTGCAATTTTAATGGCCACAACATTACACTTTCTACTCACGTGGGTAATTTGGACAGTCTCGAACTACCTTAACTAGACTAGGATATCTGCAATCACTAATTCAATGTCCATCCATGGACTTTGTTCTTTTTTATTAATTGCTTTAATTACTCCAAGATTATCACCTGCTATCTCCAACTTTCTTATTCCCAATTCTTTGGCCAATCCAATGCCACCTTTCAAAGTGAATGCTTTAATTTTAGGTTTTGAGATATTTCCATACTTCTTCGAGCTAATTTTGAGCACTTTTGCATTCTAATTACAGATGACCACTCTAATAGTTGTAGACCCTTAGATAACTTGAATCCATCAAAGTTAAATTTGGCAAATCCTGGGCATGGTTTTTGCCCAGTGGTAGCTTTTCTACGTTGGTTTCATTTCCTTGGTGGTGTTTGTAGTTGGTAATTTTCTTGATCCGTTCAGTTTTTTGCTTGGGCCCAACTAAGAATTTGGTATTTTATATAATAGATTCGGTCAGCTATTAAGTCATTATCTGATTGTTGGAAAACCAGCTATTTCGTTGGTACCAAATTCCCCACCATGCAAAGGCTACTTTTGCAAATGCCTCAATTTCAACCATTTGCCCAATCTCAAACATGATCTTTCTTGGTGATTTATCGGATGAGTTGTACTCCTATAAAGCACGAGTAGTCTCTGGGTTGATTTTCTAAATTATGCCACAGGTGTGAGCATATTTGACAAGACGGTGCTCAATATCCTCATGAGGACAATTGTACATCAGGCATCTGCCCTGGAATAACGACATTTTTCCCCCTTAACCTTGCTTTAATTGGGAGACCGGTGTTGTCGATTTTTACAAAGGTTTTTACTTTCGGGCCAATTTTATGTGCGACTGGATGCAATAAGCTTAGACCTCCCAAACATGGCCCCAAACTATCGTTTACCAAACTACAATTTCAGAGATATGAACCTTAATTAATCAATTTAGAGTATTGTCAAGATTCAAGGCAGGAAACTACAAATGAACTTGTACCTCTAGACTAGGGTTCGAAGGCAGCCTAGATATTGGCGTTTTCAATCTGAACAAATGAATGTCGAAAGTTATCAAGGGCCATTCTGCTTCCATTGCTCCAAAACGTCATCGCTGAACGAAGCCTAAAGTAGAGCTTTGCTTATTGATTCTTTGTAAGTGTATTGTTAGTTTGATCATGATCGACAATTGAGATTTCTCTCTTGCTTCTTCTTTCTATTGATAACTTTCGGTATACCAAATTATTTGAATTCTTGATCGATCTTCGCGTATCAAGTCTAGCTTTTTTTTGGTGGATCCAATCACTTAATTGCCTTCGACCGTCCCCAAAAAAACAAAAATATGTCACATCGTAACAAGACAAGTAAACAACTAGCATAACGACTTAACGAGACATCTTTTGAAATTAAGTTTTTAAAAGCAAGACATTTTCCATACATTTTAGAATGAAAACATACATACATACATACATATAGATATAGATATAAATACTATCCGATCAAGAACTGGATTAAAAAAGATTCAAATAGTTTGCATGGGGAAGATCGGCCATTTTCCTTCCAAGCTTGACCGACCTCTCTTGAAGATGGCCAACAACTTTAACACCGGCATCAAGGGGGCCCGGGGCCGGGGAGGTGTACGGGTTGGCCAACGCGGGACGATGAAGACGCTTGCAACTCTCGGCCCTACAGTGGATGCCGGCTTTCATGAGCGCCCCGTACGTTATGTATCGTTGTTTCTGGCCCGACACCCCAACCGGGACATGTACGAGGACGAGGGCGATGAGGAGCGCGACCCAGCTGACGAAGATGACAGCCCTCGACACCGCCATTGCCTGCTCCCGAGCGACCTCCTACGTACGTGCGTTCTCAGACTTCTTGCTCTTGTTTTCCTTGTTTTTAATTAAGGGTGTTAATTGATTCGATTTTGCTAAATTTGGCTCTCCGGTGGAGATTTTTTGCCTCCACAAAAAATTCAATTTAAAAGACAACGAATTAAAATTAAACTCTGGCAATTTGAGATTTGTAGGGATTGTCATCAAACACAAAAAATTCAAAAATAGCAATCCCTCGGTATAAAACTAATCAATTAAGCACAACACCATACTCTTACAAAACAAGGGGATATATACATCACATCTATACAAACAAAAGGGCAATGGCAATGTCTAGGGTTTGCATGGTCGTCATTTGTGTGGGTCTCCTCCTGGTTCACAACCCGATCTCGGTGTTGTCCGGCAACACTATATCGTACGGGGCTATTGGTGTAGGAGACGGCATACGGTGTAGAGGCGCGAGTTGCAAAAAGGTGGATTCCCCGGGACAAGCCTCCAACCCATACAAGCGCGGATGCGAGGCCTCGGCCAGATGTTCCGGCGGCAAAAAATAATTGTGCTAGCTCCATTCGATCTCAATCAGATGTTGTGTCATTGATGTACTGTACTATATGATATGATATGATGCGTGCGAATGTTGGAGGTCCTGCCATGTCTAATGCCACCCTCCCTAATTCAAGTATATATGTATTTGAGATGGTTTATCGTTTAAAAAATTGTATATATTTTGTATGTAAACTAGTTTTTACGCTTACCATGTTGTACCATGAATCTTTAATTAAGTACAAACTTGACTTATGTATAAATATTGTTATAGTAATGTCATTCATGATTATAATTATTCTTTCTGAGATAAATTATCATTTTTTAATATGTAAAAATCGATTGCATTCATTTTCAAAACATTATAAGTATGTATTAATTATCACTTTTTGATATGCAATAATCGTTAATATATATGTACTAATTATCGAAATGACATCCCTCCCTCGGTTAAGTAAATCGTGTTCGTTTGATCGCGTTATATGAATGGCTGGGATCACGTGTGTGCAAAAAAAACTTTCACTTAATTTCTTAGAGACAAATTATGACAAATGATTGCGGATTTTCACTTACACTACAAAAAAACTGTGAATTACTAAGAACATTTTACCGAGAACACTCGCACCTCGGTAATTAGCGACAACTTATTGAGGACTACACAACTTTCCACTTTTTACCGAGAACTTACCGAGGAAAACAAGTGTCGTCGGTATATTCTGGCGGGAATTTTCGCAGGTTAACGTTGGCGATGCTTTACCGAGAACCCAAGTTCTCGCTAATATATAAAATAATCTTATTTGCCGAAAACTAGGGTTCTCGGTAATTTCCCAAGAACTAGGATTCTTGGTAATTTCTCGAGAACCCCTGTTCTCGGTAAAGTATAAAAAAAACTTATTTGGGTTCTCGGTAAAATATAAAAAAAAAATTATTTACCGAGAACTTGGGTTCTCGGTAAAATATAAAATAAACTTATAATTCTCGGTAAAATATAAAAAAAACTTATTTACCGAGAACTTGGGGGGAAATTACCGAGAACCCTTGTTCTCGATAAAATATAAAAAAAAAACTTATTTAGAACACTAGTTCTCGGTAAAAGGTATAATAGTCTAATTTTCCGAGAACTTGGGTTCTCAGTAAATTACCGAGGACATTGTTCTCGGTAAATTTGGCTTTATATAAAACCCTTCAACTTCACTTTCTCCGCTGCACCATTTCATTTCTAACCCTAAAGCTCCATTTCGAAAGTGTCTCTCACATTGTTAGTTACTCATTTTAAGTTTAATTATCATGCTTATAAATTTGTTAATTGAGAAGAAATTTAAGATTTATATGTTGTACTTTTGTATTTTTGTAATTTAGTAGGATAATGTGAATAATTTAGGTCTTCTTAATTGATAGCAAACAATTATAATTTGTGACTATACCAAATTGTTAATGTGTTAACTTTTACAATTTTTTCAAATTTGAGGTTTAATTAGCTAGTTATATGCATGGATTTTGTGAAAGGATTATGTTGTAGCATAAAACATATTATACAACTTTTAATGTATATATATGTAATATTTGATGCTTAAAAGGATTATGTTGTAGTAAAAGGATTATGTTTTGACTATACTAAATTGTAGTTTTTGTTTTTGGTTTGGTTCGTTTCCCTTGGGTCGTATTGGGCGTATTCCATCTAGGTCTGGTATGCCCCCATCTTGACCCCCCAGATCCTGCTTTTGCGGGACTTTCCTGGGTAAATGTTGTTGTTGTTGTTGTTGTATCTTAATTTAGAAGTTTGTTATTTGGGACCCCGCGATAAATTCTCTTGTGGAAAAAGCATTCGATAAAAAGGCTAGGACCCGCTATGGTGATTTCACATCCCAAATAAAGAAAAGGCCGAAGCCCGAGTATATCCAACAAGTTATTTGAGATGAATGAGTGAGGCTATGGAAAACACCTGAGGCTGATGTGGCTTCCAAAAGAAATGTAAAGAACCGTAGATCTGGAAAGGAGAATGAAGCGGCACCTTCATCTCATGTTAGCGGTTCAGTCAGATATACTACCACAGAAAAGAGATTGGTAACGTATTTTATCCATAGATGTTTTTAGACAACTTTATGTGATTTCTTATCATTGAAAGACTCATAAATGAAAAGTCAGTCCAGATTTCTTAACATGTGATTTTTTAGACAACTTTTATTTTCTAATTATCTATATTGGTTGTTTGACTTTCAGGAGGAGCAAACACAAAAAACATCAACGGCATACCTGTTGTTTCTACATTCCCACACTATGGGTCATGATGGACAAAACTTTATTTCAGACAAAGCAAGAGATGTGAATGTAAGTATATAAAATGTTTAATATACATGTGATTATCATTTTTTGGGAGTATTTTTCAGTTTATGATCATTGTTTTTTTTGCTTGAGTTCAAGTTGTGAAATTTGTTAATGCTTTTGATGATGAAATTCTAGTCAGTTTATAAAAATCTAGTCAGTTCCTCTTCTTTTTGGAGTTTTGTTGCTTGTCTATGACAAAGTTGTGTTTTGTTTCAAAGTTGTGCTCAACGATGATGATAATAGTCAGTTTGATGAAGCTGTAATTGTGGAGTTTTGTTTCTAATTATGTTTGTTATCAATGTGTTGACCTTAGATTTTTGTTTGTCAAGTTGTACAAGCAAAGTTGTGTCTTGTTTCAGAGTTGTGAAGTGCATTGATTTAATTTGTTTTTAATTTGCTTCGAAGATGTGTTCTGATTTAATTTGTTCTGCTGTATTTGTTTCTAATTCTGCTTGTCTAGGAAAAAAATTCTCCTTGTTCTGCATGCTCTAATTATGTTTCAAAGCTACTTGTTATTTAGAATTGCATGTTATTCACAAATTAAACATAAAGATCTAGGTTCTAATGAGCTTTGATCACAAGGAGCTTCAAAGTTGCTTATTATTCAGAATTGCATGTTATTCAGAATTAGAATTGCATGTTTCTCCTTGTTCTGTTGTATTTGTTTCTAATGAGCTTTGAAACAGAATTGCATGTTCACAAAACAAAAAGAAATGATTGACTTCACTTGTGAAACATTTTGTCAAATTTCTAGAATAAGATGTTGGCTTTGATGGAGGAGAAAAGGGCAACTAGGATAGTAGACATTGATGAAGATAAGCTATTCTTTGATGTGGTTGGTGGAAAGAAGAGGAAGAGAATTTATGGGATGGGACAAGCGGATCACATCTATTATCTAGAAGTTTGTTCACCATCTTCTGTTACGCAAGTTGATATTGATGATAGAGTGACACAAAAGGTGAGTGATCTCCTTCCTACACTTGAGACTAATATGCGAG